>VXCM01004945.1:0-34598 GCA_014773175.1 Lucifuga dentata
GGAGAATTGCACAAAAGCTGCGCTTGTGCTGCGTTTATCTCTGTAACGTGGATGAATCTAGAGTGAATTTAAATGAATTTAAATATTTAATATTGCATTTGGGATTGCGTAACCATGGTGATTTTATGACGATTTGGGTCACATGGGTATGGGCGGCGACAGTTGTAGTTAATATAAATACCTGTTCACCTGTGTGGCAGCTGGTTAAAGGACCATACCACCTGTTTTGCATGTTTGAGCCTAATATACTAAATTTTCATACATGTTATGTTACTGACAATCATTTCCCAAAGAATAAAACCGTATTTCAGCTTTCTTGATATTTTGCTAAATCTCTAAAATTACTAATGCTAAAATTACGTAACTTCTAAAAAAAACCTGAATACACGTCTTGTTGGTGATGATGGATTACCTATCCCAAGAACGTTTACAGTATCAACAAGTTGATTTTAATAGCAGAATGAACTGAAACCAATGGAGGTCTGGAAGGTAGGAAAAACATTTTTAATTCACCGTTCCAGTAGTATGCTTTGGGAAATGATTGTCAGTAACGTTACATGTATGAAAATTGAATATATTAGGCTCAAACATGCAAAATGGGTGGTATGGTCCTTTAAGAGAGAGGGTGAGCAGGATCGCTGTGTTTTTGTCATCCACTTCATTCATCTAATTGCTGCAATCACTTGAACTATTGTTTTTTGAAATGAGTCATCTGACCATTTCTGGTAATAAAAGTAAAAAAAAAAAACGTATTTTGGGATCTCAGGTCGCACGTCAGAATCTCTGACCTCAGAGGAGTTTGCACGAGCCAACGTGGCGGCAGAGGAAGATTCATTTTCACTTTAAACCCACTTCTCATTACTGCTGAGGAACTAAAAACTCCATCAAAATCCCCTGAAAAATCCCAAATCCCGTCCGAGTCCAAACTCCGCCCACAGTACCTTGGCGATGATGCTGCAGAGCTGAGGCCCGTCCTGCGTGAGGGACAGCAGGTTACTGATGGCGCTGCTGATGCTGTTCATGCTGTCTGACAACTCGATCTGCTTAATCAGGACCTGCAACAAACATCCATCAGTGACTATTTTTAATCAAGTCATCCATCCATTTTCTATACCCGTTTGTCCTTTTAAGGGTCACAGGGGGTGGAGCCTATCCCAGAGGTCATTGGNTTTTCTATACCCGTTTGTCCTTTTAAGGGTCACAGGGGGTGGAGCCTATCCCAGAGGTCATTGGGCGAGAGGCGGGGTTCACCTGGACAGGGCGCCAGTCTGTTGCAGGGCTTTAATCAAGTCAAGTTTATTTGTAGTCCAAAATTACATCCAAAAGTTTTTACAGACCCAAACATTAAAGGTTCCTGACCAGCCCAAACTCTGTAAGAAGGCGAGGAAAAACTCCCTAAAAACCTTATTATATAAGGAAAATGGAAGAAACTTCAAGAGAGGCTATTCAAAAGAGAGTCCCTCTCCTCAAACGACCAGGTGAGACATGGGAGCCACAGGTGTAGAAAACAGGTAAATCACAAAGATCAAAAAACAAAGAAACATCACAGAATGATATAAACAGCAAATGATCCAGAGTCAATCTAGTCAATATGAAATCAATGATAGATGATTTAAAATGCGAGTCACACAGATCGCGGATAAAAAAAAAAAAAAAANAAAAAAAAAAAAAAAAAAGGCGTGTTAGCGATAGATATTTCTTAAGAGTAAATAAAGTCTCGGATTTTAATGCCACTGAACTGACGTATTTTCCTGAATGATCTGAATAACAGGATTTGTTTGTTTCCAAAAGAGCTCTGACATTATTATTATTATTATTATTATTATTGGTTAAATGTAGAGAAATCTTAGAAGCACTTTTCCTTCCAAGCTTTTGTTTTATACTTTTATAGTATCTTATTGTTTTTAATAAATCACCTTTGATTTTTTTTCTTCCTCTTACTGCTTATTTTTTTTATTGTTTTATTGTTTTATCACTGCTTTTATTTCATTTTACTTTGATGTACATTAGTGTCACATACTAACTTCTGAAATTTGTCAGTCGCTTGTAAAGCACTTTGAATTGCATTGACTTGTATGAAAGGTGCTATATAAATAAAGTTTGATTGATTGATTGATTTTGCATCAGAAATTCAATAATAAATGATAAAAAATATAAGGGAAAAGCAGCATGTGGCTGTATGTGTGACAGACGCAGAAATCCATTTATATCTCCTCATTGTGTGATTATTGTTGTTTATAAAGATGAAATACAATCTTTTTTTTTTCAATGAATGGGCATGATTATATGGTTTAATGACGCCATAATTTTATAGGGGAATATGAAGTCTGTTTGGTTCACATCTGCATCTGTTTCTCAGACTTGGATGAAAATGAATCTATCTTGGTTAAATCTGGCATATTTATATTTTTATTATCAATTAATACACATTGTCCTTTTTAAATAAATACAAATTCATCATCTTCTAAAAGGATTTATGCTGTAGTATTTGTCAGGTTGAGTACTGATGCCTTCAGGTTCCCGACTGAATAAATGTGGCGGGATCCAAATAAAAGATAAATCTATTTTCCTGTCCCATGTCAGAGTTTATGGAAGTTACATACCTGTATCTCGTTGGCCAAAGCCATGTCAATCATGTTGCTGAACGAGTCGCTGACATCGGTCAGGATCTCGTGGATGGCTTCCCGCATTGACTTCAGGAAAAACTCATCATCAGTATGAAGACACCTGAATGTCACACAACAATTAGCAACACATTCTGCTTTTTTTTCTAATGTTGCTGTGTGTTAGAAAGCTTTACCTCTCTGTAATGTTTGTCAGCTCCATACACTTCTCCAGCACAGATTTCTCATACTGCAACAGCAAAGAAGGAACATTTTGAGGGGGATATCACACACACACACACTGCTAAGGGACATGAGTAGGCGTGGGGAAAAAATCAATTTTTCAATTAATTGCGATTCACATTTAATTCAATTATTGATTCATAAAATAGCAAACTGAGGTTTTAAATAGTTAACATAAGTAAAGCCAGCAGCATAAGTAACGCTAATAGCATAAGTAAAGCTAGTAGCATAAGTCACATTAGTAGCATAAGTAAAGCTAGTACCATAAGGAACATTAGTAGCATAAGTAAAGCTAGTGGCATAAGTAAAAAATAGTAGCGTAAGTAATGCTAGTAGCATAAATAANTAGCATAAGTAAAGCTAGTGGCATAAGTAAAAAATAGTAGCGTAAGTAATGCTAGTAGCATAAATAACACTAGTAGTATAAGTAACACTACTAGCATAAGTAACACTAGTAGCATAAGTAAAGCTAGTAACATAAGTAACGCTAGTAGCATAAGTAAAGCTAGTAGTATAAGTAATGTTAGTAGCATAAGTAAAGCTAGTAGCATAAGTAAAAAATAGTTGCGTAAGTAATGCTAGTAGCATAAATAAACTAGTAGTATAAGTAATGCTACTAGCATAAGTAACACTNGCGTAAGTAATGCTAGTAGCATAAATAAACTAGTAGTATAAGTAATGCTACTAGCATAAGTAACACTAGTAGCATAAGTAAAGCTAGTAACATAAGTAATGCTAGTAGCATAAGTAAAGCTGGTAGTATAAGTAACGCTAGTAACATAAGTAACGCTAGTAGCATAAGTTCCATGTAACATAGCACGACTCCTCTACGGAAAGCGTAGAAGACCAAGCTTTATTAAAAACATGGTGGCTGTGACTCTGGCATCTCGGCAGAACTGATGCGATAATTCTCGGCAGGCAACAAAATAACGAGTCATTACTATTTTTATATGGAGGATATGTGTCCTTCCTTACAGCGTCGCCATGACAACGAGGGATTTAGGAACACACTTTAAATGCTGGAATCATGGAACGCTGAGCAACACGACAACACGTTAGTGAGGATGTCAGAGTATCAGAGCCTCTCTACAGTCTCCCAAAGGTCAAAGGTCAGCCAGAACCTGTTTCCTTTAATACACTTGTTAAGTTTTCAACATATATTTTAAAAGAATGTCTTCACTTTTTTGTACAGTAATGTAATTTAATGTAATTGAACTCTAAAATTTATTCCGGATTTAACAGAATTGAATTGAATCGAATCGGGGCTTTGAAAATCGAAATCGAATCGATATCGAGCCCGACTTATGAGGCTACAACAGGCCTTTCCAAATCAAAGTCACCTTCTGCATCTCCGGCGGCGTGCTCCGTGCAGCGCCGTACTCGTGCACCATTGAGCGCACGTGGCAGTTTGCGCGCACAGCCGTGCTGTGAACCCTCTGCCAGCGCCCCTTCTCCAGCCGCTGGAACATCTTGCCGAGCTCCGTGCTGACCACCAGCGCCCGGCGAAGGAGCGTCTGCAGGTTGTTTCGGGCCATGTGGTCGCCTCCGCCCACGCCAGCGGACACGATCAGCTCGCCCTGCTGAGTGTCCTCGTCCACGCCGATGGGTTTGGCCTGGAGGACGCACATGCATTCTACCTCCGTCATATGACGCAGGTCTTCCATCCAGCGCTGCACCGAGTCCACCTGCAGAGACTGCATCCGGCTGCTGCAGGAGAGAAAGAAAAACACGGAGAAAATCCACGTTACTCACTTTTCTTTTCTTTTTATTTTTAAGAGAGGATAGAATTGACAATGTTGATTAATAATTAGTGCATCAAAAACAATGTCTTAAGCGGTCAGTTTGATGAAAAATTAAGTGTTTTGACGTTCCACAGATGCAGTTTAGCACTTTGTCTGACCTGTGTTTTTAAGTTTAAAGGTCAAAAAATTTAAAGACAACTAAAAATAATTACAAATAAAAAAATTAGAAAGAATCAGAAAGAATTGATATAACGTGTGAATCACTTAAATAGATTTTCCCTTTATAATATTGCTTATTAAAATATTTGCTCTACTGGCTCATTGTGTAGGTATTGTGTATTTTGTGTCGTAGAAAGGAGTTTTCAGGCTCTTCCTGTGAGCAAATCTACAAAGTAAAAGCTCCCAACATGGAAGTACTCAAGTAAAGCACAAAGTACCTCAAACCTGGACTCAAGCAAAGTACATGAGTATTTGTAGTTTCAAGTTTCAAAGTTTTATTTGTCACATGCAGTCATGCAAGTATAACAAGAGTGGAATATTTTTTTCTGGTAGGTTCCCAGACTGTGCTACTTAAAACATAAAAAATATAATAAAATAAAACAAAATAAAAATAAGGATAAGGCAACAAAAGCAAGATTAAAGAATTAAAAATGTATAAAGTACAACCAAACCAGCAGGAGAATGTATGTATGAGTATCAATAAATATGTGTAAAATAGTGCTGTACATAGTGCAAATGCAGCTGCAGATGACTGTACGTGTGTGTGTGTGTGTGTAGTGAGTGTGAGTATAAGTGCGAGAGATTGTGATTGTATACTCAGTTATGTTGGTTGTGTTTTCTGTGACTGCTCCACTCTAAGCCAGCAGCCCAAACAAGAAAAGTCAGATGAATTAGAGATTATAAATCGTCTAAAATGATTCAAAATAATAAAACTGTTTACAGAACGACACACTTGGAAAATGCCGGAAGTCATTCACGTCTGTTTGATTATTACACAGAATTCAGTTTCCTACTGCTTGATGATTTGCTGGAAATCTGATCCAGTCATCTTGCTGACCTGCTTAAAGGGCCATGCTGGTGATTTTGCATGTTTAAGCCCAATAAATACTACCTGTATACAATGAAAACCATTTTCCAAAACATAAACCCATATTTTAGGTTTCCTTTTATTTTACCAAATTCCCAAATCTTTCAAATATTCAGGTGATGCATCCACCTTTAAATTCAATGTTTCACCTGTTAACACATACGCATGACTGTAGAAGGGACGTTCATTTTAAATCTTTCAGGAAAAGACGTCTTCTTCTGGGACTATATTTCCTGGCGGAGACATACATTTTATTCCCTGCAGCTGTGTGTCGAACTGATTAAATAAAGAAACTTCAACATAAAATTTAACAGATTTCCTGTTACCTTTGATGGAGTATTTATTTCAAGCATGTTTGAAGTTTCTACAAGTAGATTTTTATGATGAACTGACACCAATGGCAGTCTGGAAGGTAGGAAAAACAACACTAATATTTGCTGCTCCAGTTGCATGTTTTGGAAAACAGTTGTCAGTGTTAATGTATATGTGAGTTGTTTAATGGGCTCAAATGTGCAAAACCACCAGTATGATCCTTTAAGCCTCTACTTAAATCTGTGCATTTTACACATGAACAGATAAAATATGAAGTCATGAAATAATCTTTGTGCCTCTGCTGTTTTTATAAATTAATCTTAGTGTGATTTATTAATTAAGACTACAATAAAACCAACGTTGCTTAAAACTTAAAGTAGTAATAATTCCATTTATGTCTTTGCAAAAATCATCTTATGACCTCTTTGACATGCGAATAAAACTCACACTTTACGCCTCTAAAGCTAAAACTCTGTTAATGTGATGCTATAAGCTGCAGCTGGAGCGTGAAACACCGACAGCGTTCTAAAATCAATGATGTGGGCTTTGAGGTCAATTATCCACGGTAATTGCTGGTTAGTTAAAGCTCCTTTTTTTCCCCTCAGGAAGGAGAAAACATTTACAGTGGCTTAAACCAAGCAAACCATCTTCCTCACTTCAATCCCAGCGAACAACGAGCCTAATGAAGGCCGGCTTAAAGCGTCCGGAGTCTGGAGGAAGTGGACAGGTCGATGGTTACGCCACTAACAAACACGTGAGACAGGATCGCTAATGAAGCTGGATATTTCCTGTGGCTCTCTGGGTTTTGTCTGTCGTTTGTGGGAAATGGCAGCTCATTTGGAGCCTGAGAGGATATTACATTGGTATTGAATATTGGCTGATCTAAGCTTAAAAAAAAAAAAAAAAAAAAAAAAAAAAAAAACACATTATAAGTGTTTGTACAGGCCAAACAAAAATCCTAATGCATCTATCTCATCTATCAAATGATAGCAAACCGCACCCACAAGCTAATTCAGACTGGACGACGCACAGAGTCCAGCTTTATTCCACAACAATTCACTTTCTTTAATCTGCGTATCAGGTTCCAGCTTTTAGCCTGAGCCGCATCGTTAAAAAGCTGCAGCACCAATTATATCTAATTGATTATCAAACAGCACGTGTTTACTAAAGAAAATCAATATGGACTTATTTAAGGTCAGGAAGAGGTTTCCTTATTAAAAGCCTAAGATATTAACTCAGCTGTCATGCAAACTCCTCCCAGGTTGCCATGGTTACTATTATACTAGTATGAGAAAAGGAAATGAGAAACAGAATTTGAAGCAGAATTACAATAATAAAAGATATTGTTTTTCAGGTTCAAATCCAAAATATTTACACAGAGAAAAAAGAAATCTGAATTCACCCATTTTGCATGTTTGAGCCTAATATATTCAATTTTCATACACATAATGTTACTGACAATCATTTCCCAAAGCATACTACTGGAACGGTGAATTAAAAATGTTTTTCCTACCTTCCAGACCTCCATTGGTTTCAGTTCATTCTCTATTAAAATCAACTTGTTGATACTGTAAACGTTCTTGGGATAGGTAATCCATCATCACCACCAACAAGACGAGGTTTTTTTAGAAGTTATGTAATTTTAGCGTTTAAGAGCAATAAAATGTGCAAAATGAAAGCCAGGTCTATTTTGAAAAAGCAGTTTTTATCTCAATGAGATCCATCTGGTAAAATAAAGGTCAAATAAAAAGTATCTCTCCACCGGGGAATATAGTCCCAAAAGAAGACCTGTGTTTATGGAAAAATGTAAAGGACCGTGACTTCATAAGGCTGTGTAACTATTAGCAGGAGAAACATGGATTTTTAAGGTGGGTGTATCACTTGAATATTTGATTTTGAAAGATTAAGAGATTTTGCAAAATATCAGGAAAGCTGAAATACGGTTTTATCCTTTGGGAAATGATTGTCAGTAACGTTACATGTATGAAAATTTAATATATTAGGTTCAAACATGCAAAACAGATGTTATGGTCCTTTAAACAAATCTCATAACTATACTTATTTTATGTGCCAATACTTGAGAAAGTGCAGAAATACTTAGTATCATGCACCTCAGATGCATTTGCACGTATTATATATTTTACATTCTGTCAATCTTCTCTCAGGTGAGGAGGTGGAATACAGTAACAATGCAGAAGCTGTCAAATCTGCAGCTTCCAGTGACAACGCTCACAAATTTAACCATCTATCACCATAAAAAAAAAAGTATCAGTCTGGAAAAGGATGAAAATGTCATTAGATGAGTACTGAGCAGAATAAATAACGGTGTCATGCAGTAATCGCTAATGTTGGGTGCGTAATGCTAAGTGGGATAAATGGCTTCTCTGTGCGCACGGATGACAAATGAGTTTAAATAATTCCAACAAATGTAGAAGTTTTTTGAGCTAAGAGTTTACCAAAAAAAAAAAAAAAAAAANCTCGCTCTTCCCTGTGATTAAAGCACTTTTTACATGACTGAAACTTTCCTCGGGGGAGGGGGGAGGAATATATGAAATCCTTATTTAAAAAAAACACTCCAGTTATGAAAATGTCTCCTGTAAGAGATGGATCCCACATTGGTGAAAATTACACTGATTCAAAGCAAATGAGTCAAATTACCCAAAAATTGATTATTAGAGCAATGGTTGTCAATCCTGGGCCTCGGCCCTTGGATGGATTATTGAACAGGGCCAACAGGGTCAGAGGTCGAGCTCTGAGGCCTGCTGCATGCTGAGGACAGACACGATGCAGACATGGACATCTCGCATTGGACCTTCTGTCCCGACACTTTTGATTCTCGCCTTTCATGATGGGCGATGTCGGGGAAATTCTCCCGTTAGAATAAATCTCAGAAGAATTCACTTGCATGCAAAAATGAGGACATGATGAATTACCCTTTATTACATGGCCATGGAGAGGAAAAAAACAAAACATCCACAGATTCAAAACCTCTCAAAACCTACTGTCACTTCCTGTCCATGTTAAGCATAAACCAGCTGTAAGTCGAAGCCTGGTGCATGATGATGTCACTGAGTACACATGCTGTCTGTTGTGAGAGGTTGGACAGAAGGGAAGCTGTAGCAGTTTGGAGGCACCCAGTGGCCCGTTTTCTCATAATCCACCTTTGCAGGGACCAAAA
The DNA here is from genome assembly GCA_014773175.1 of Lucifuga dentata. Classification (NCBI taxonomy): domain Eukaryota; kingdom Metazoa; phylum Chordata; class Actinopteri; order Ophidiiformes; family Bythitidae; genus Lucifuga; species Lucifuga dentata. The sequence continues at coordinate 9,166 of VXCM01004945.1, forward strand.
AAAACCCTGTAAATTGTTCGTCTCTCCCTGCACTGCCCACACCTGAAATCAGGTGTGTTCATTTAATCATGGTGCCTCCAATATCTTAATTCTTAGAGAGCTTGGGCTGGGTCAGGAACCATTAATGTGCGGGCCTTTAAAGCCTTTAGAGACATTATATGTCACATATGTCAAACTCAAGGCCCGCGGACCACATCATCCGGCCCACGCTACAATTATATCTGGCCTGTCAGATAATATATAATTTCTATAATAACCAGTATATAGCGTGCACATTATGGATACTACAAATCCCAGAATGCACTGCAACAGCCGGCGCATCAATCAACACCCGCAGATGCCAGCTCCCCTCCCCTCCATGCACTACAGTCACTTTTAATGAACTTTAAGCTAGCCTGCAAGAAACGGCCAAAGGAAAGGTGGATCTGAAAACAGGCTTTGGAGTTAGAGAAGCTGTTTGCTGCCGTCAGAGTTAAACCTGTTTGTTAGCAGAGATGATGTGGACGTAATTAAAGAATATAACATAAGAAGGCATGATCATACTTAAAATACTATTCTTATTTAGCTTGTTGATGTTAATGAAAAACAAAGAGTGATTTTTCCCTTGAGAAAAATGACAGTTTTCTGGCTATTTTTGATTTCCTGTGATAAAACTTTTTCATAGGAAATATGATTTTTGATTTCCTGTGATGAAACTTTTTCACAGGAAATGAGTCAGTGAAACACTGCTGATAGAGAGGAAGACATTTTTAAAAAATTTATTTATTTTAAATTTGATCTCTCATTTTCAGTTTTTTTCATTTCTCTGGTTTGTTCTGAATTCTATAGATGTCTTTGAAGCAGCGGAAGAACATACTAGTGTATGAATAATTTGTCATAACCTCTGATGAAAACGAGGCCAATTTAAGTCTGTTTCCAATAAAGGCTGAACTCTGTTTGGCCCTCGACTTGGACCCAGTTTTTAATTTTGGCCCCTCTGTGACTGAGTTTGACACCCTTGGGCAACAAATAAACTTGACTTGACTTGAATTGGCTAAATACACCTGATTAGCTAATCAGGTGGAAAACATCTAGTTTCGGGGTTCCAGAGGACCAGGATCAGGAGCAGCAGGATCAGAGCATCTTAAATCAGTATCATATTTTAGCTTATTCTGTTAATAAGAATCTGTTTCACCAAATAACCATAACTTTGAGTTTGGAAGACCAACAAAAAAAGAGAAAAGTTTCCGATTTCTTTAACTCAAACTTCTGTTGCATAGTTGGCATCATCTGATTAGTAATTGTACTAAAGTTGCCTTATAAGAGTCTCAGAATTTGTTACCAAATCAGCTCCATCAGTCGTGGTAGAAATGTGCTGTAACATGCAGAATTCTGTGGCCAAATGTGGTCGTTTTCAAACCATTTATCATCGTTATATAACAGCATCACATCACCATGAACCCATCTAGGTTTACATGTCCAACACGCCACAAAACGTTCGCCTCACCACGCAGCAGAAAAGAGATGATAATAATAGGTTTGTTTTCCAAAGGAGGGGAAGTGGTCCACTCCAGCTCGCAGGAAACGACAAATATTTACATGCAGGGCAGGAGAGGGTCAGAGCGCAGCGACTCCATTATCCCAGACGGCCGTCATGTGGAGACGAAGCATCGGTCTGACGGGCGGCAGCAACGAGAAACTGTACAGGTTTTAATCTGAAAAACAAAAAAAGTTCCTGCTGCTGTCGTGTTTTGTTACGAGAAACTGCAAAGTCACGAATCCTAAAGTCTCACGAAAAGCATTTATTCGTCTTCGCCCAGACATCCTGCCACTTTAAAGATCATCTGCTGACAGCCATTCTCCTTTTTTTGACCCTTTAATACTTTAATGACAAAATTTAGTTATTTTCTATTTCTGTACGAAATCTGGCATTTTTTTAGACTCTTTCAATGTCATGAAGAACTGTAAAACTTAGAATTAACCCAAGTGGAATCAAGTAGAATTTCTTTCCTACTGTACCTAAAGTTTTTTTTGTTTGTTTTGTTTTAATATTTTTATTGATTTTCATCAACAAAGAAAGAAAAAGAAAAATAATAAAAGAAAAGAAAAAATTATTTTTCTTAAAAGAAAATTTTTTTTTTTTAAATTAATAAATAAATAATAAAATTTAAAAAATTAATTTAAAAAAAGGGAAAGAAAATATATGAAATACAGAGCAAGCCTCAATGCTACAACAGCATAGAAGATGGGGGCAAAAAAATTAATTAATTCAATTAAAAAATTAAAATTATTTCAAGATTTCAAACTTGCAAATTTGTGAATTTTTAAACTCAAAAATCTGGCAGTTTTAAAAGCCTGTATGTTTATGATAATTCAATGATTTTGCGCTAAATGCACAAGTATTTCTTTATTGCTAAATCCAATGGAAAGGTATAATTTAATGAGATAATATACTTGCAAAAAAACTCGCAAATTTGCCGGTTTAAAAACTTGCAAATCTGCAAGTCAAAACTCGCAAATTTGTGAGTTTTTAAAGTGGCAAATTTGAGATTTCTTTTTGCAAGTACATGACATTATTAAATTTACCTTTCCATTGGATTTAGTAATAAAGAAATACTTGTGCATTTAGCGGAAAATCATCGAATTATCATAAACACGCACTTTTACAAATGGCAAATTTGCGAGTTTAAAAACTTGAGATAATGCTTCCCTTGGATTTTTTTTTTTTTTTTTTTTTTNCATAGACGAGGATTATAACAATGCATACAAGTGCAGAACCAGACAAATACTGAACATGAAGTTAATCGGCAGCCCAACATTATATTATGTGACAAAACCTGACCAGGCAAGTCACTTTAAGCTATTCTAAGATGTAAAAAAAAATCCTCCAAAAAAAAAAAAAAAACNAAAAAAAAAAAAAAAACCAACAACACAAAAGCAACAAAGAAATAAAAAAAGAAGCTTGCTGCAATGCACACATGGAAATCCTGCAGAATTCTTCATCACAGGACGTGAGTCATTTAGTTTGAGGCTAAAAACAAGTTTCTGTATCTGCATGAAAGCGTGTTTGTATCACGTGTGATGTGGGTCACTCGCTAATCACATCATACGCACGATCATCAAAATAAATGAAAACACAGATCTGCCCTCAGCCAAGGCGACAGACACGTCGCAGAATAGAAGCGTTCTGTTGCTGCCTGCTCGGCTGCCAGGCTGAAAGGCGGCAGCGTGAAGTGGAACACCTGTTGTCGCTCAAGCTTGGCTCCATTACTGAACAGCAGGAACTAATTTGTTCTTCAGGGGTGGTTTCCTTTAACTAGGATTCCTCTACAGGTGCTCTGTGTAACACTTAACAAATCACATCTGCTGGTTTTTCATTGGCTCCTTGATGAATCATTTCCCCCCGCACATTACTTCACCCTTTGGTCATCTGAAAAAGGAAACCACGGTTCTTTTGAGTTGTGTTGGGGAATGCCCTGTTAAAAAATGGCGGTGTCTTTAAAACCAGATAACACAGGAAGTGAGACGTTTATGTGGAGGAAACACAGCGAGAAACAGGAGGAAGTCTGACTTTAAATGCAGAAGCAGATTTCTGCATCTTCTCTGCATCCATTACGGCAGAGATACTCAAATAATTTTGAGCAGGAGCAAATTTGGCAAAATGAGGTGGAGCCAGGGGCCGCTGGGGAAAAAAATCCCTAATGACTCCTCCACCTTGAAGCTGCAGGTTAAATTTATTCAGGCTAGTGCAGTAGCCATTGAAAACGTGTCTGCTCGGACCGGGCCGGACTTTATGGTGTACATCGCAGCCTGCCATTAGCGCCCGTGCTCCATGGGTGCTAATGGCAGGCTGCGAGAAGAGAAAGGCGAAAGAGAAGCCCCTAGAAAAGTTCAGATATACTTCTCAAATTTCTCTGTAAAAGTCTGACTTTAAGATTTACCGGAAGATACGTCTTATTTTTGTACATTCTTTTCACAATAGATGTTACGACCCGGCCACAGTTGTTTTATATTTTGCATTTACTGCAATAAGAGGCATTAATTTAAATCAGAGTTGAGATTTCGTTTTCTCTCTGTTAGAACACAGACATTACTACAAATCAGTGGCTGTCAATAAAACACACGAGGCGTTTTGTTCTATTAATATAAAACATAACCGCCGACTTTGAACTGGGCCATGTTGGTTTTAAAGATCCGACTCTTCAGAATGAAACCGATCAGGCAGGATACGCTCCGGGCGTGGCAGCATACAGCATACACCTGGAGCGTATCCTGCCACACACGGACTACTTTTTACCAGCACAGCTCAATTTGAGAACCACTCATCCAAACAACTTCACACATAACACTGCACGTCCTTGGGTTCTGATCAATAAACCTGCAGAATATCAGCTTCATACAGCACCGAGTTCTGGAGACGTTGGTACCACAGACAGAGATTTCTGTCTTTATCATAAAGATTACTAGTGATGTCACATAAGAAGCAACACGGGACACGAAATCTTGGTTTTGCAAAAAAGAATAAAGATGATCTTTTCTGTTCTTGTGCTACCAGGAGGAAAAGCTGAATGAACGTTAGCATGTTTTGTCTCACAGCGGCGCCTGATGTTAGCAGCCTTGCAAACCGCAACTGTTGTTTTGGCAGATTAGCATGAGAAGATAATATAAATACGTAATCCTCAGTCCATTTATGTTGAGTTGGCTCTTTTCACAATCACCTTTTCCCTTTTTTCTAGAAGTTCTTATGTTTGTGGTGTTTATGACAAGGTGCGTCTGGCGATCGTTAGCTTGTTTTCATGGATAAAACTCTTATCTTATCCTATCTTATCTTATCTAAAACTCTCTTATTTTATCTTATCTTATCTTGTCTTATCTTACCGATAAAACTCTTATCTTATCTAAGATCGCCCCCTCCTCATCAGGACCTCACCAACACTGGACGCTTTTAACACCCGCCTGAAAACCCATTTTTATTCTTTAGCTTTTAGACCAGACAGATTTTATATTTGCTTTTACTTTTTGTTTTTATGTGTTCCTGCTTTATTGTATTGTTTTATTATTGTCATACAGGCTGCTATGGCTGTTTCTCATGTTATTCCTTTTCTTTTACTTACATTTGGTTCAACATCCATTGTTTTAAACATGCTTATAAATAAAACTGATTGAATTAATGTGTAAATTCAAACTCTTCTTCTGAACTTTGACCTGTGAGACTGCTGGCTGGCGGTTCGATTCCCTGTGGAACCGATGTTCCTATGCTACAAATTGATGCAGTAAAAAGGTTTTGGATGAAAGCCGTTCCAAAAGGATTTACAACATCTGGAATAGTTGGCGGCCTGCGTTCATTTCTCTGGCAGCTCCTGTAGCGTGTTTTATAAAAGAAGCACCATGTGTTGCTCCGTGTTATAATTCCTGCTACGCATTACAGGATATAAACTCAGTCCTGAATATTCTCCCCGCAGGAAGTCATTCTACACAAATCGGCACACTGGAAGGAAGTCCTCGCCGTCGCCCACCGTCTGCTTTTTATGAATATCAGTCTGCTTCCTCGTGTCACACAGGAACAAATGGAAATCTCTGTCAAATACCACAACTAGAACCGCAGGCCAGCGAGACGGAGCGAATGGAAATGTGGGCAGAATGAGCTGCGAGGTTCCAGACTTTTATGGCTTTGGCTTTGTCTGAAGGTGGAAACAAGGACAGTCTTGTCCCATAAAGAATTAAATATGGAGAAAGCTACGCAGGGAGACGAAATAAGATAGAAATGTATTCCTCATCATCTCAAAAAAGGGATTAAACAAACTGCAATCTGAAGAAATCTCAGTAAAGTTGATTTGATAATGTAGATTTCTGGAAAATGTCAAGAATCAAATGTCCTCCAGTGCAGCTGCACTGGAGGACATTTGATTCTTGACATTTTCCAGAAATCTTTTCATTTTGCTTCAGATTTTTTTACTTGATGCCAAAAACTTACTAGTTTACAGAATGTTCTGTGACCTCACATCATGGAAAAGCGATAAAAAAGCACATGGCTCACGGCACTTTTAAGTGTGCAAGTCACGCCTCGGTTTTCCCGGTCAAAGGTCAGGCCCGCTGGAGTCCGCGCTCCTCCTGAAGTAGCGCGTGACGAGGGGATACGACGGGATCGGGATCCAGGCATGAGGGCAGACATCTGATTCCCAGATGTTTCAGAGGGCCTCTAATGTGCAGCCAAGTAAGATTCACCTAAAACAGCCCACACTGTAAAAAATAACGTCAAAACAACTCATCTAAACTCACATGGACATGCTGTTTGCTGATTTTTGGAGACTCTAGACCAGGGATCTCCAAATGGTGGCCCGTGGGCCAAATCCGGCCCGCAAATCCTATCTTTTTTCTTTTTTTTTTTTAACAGTCATTTCTTTTTTATTTTTTTTTTAACAGTCATTTCTCCATTTTCTTAGTTTTCTTTACTACTGTTTTACTAGCTAAGGTAGCTTACATGCATATTCCAGAGTACAAGCTCCCTGAGGGTTTTTTGCATATTCTCGATACATTCCCACATTTATAATTTCGTATTTGTATGTTTAAAATTTTGCATTTTGTATTTTCATTGTTATTCTTTTTTGTTCTTAAATAAATTAAACTAAAACTAAACTAAATTTTCAGGCCTTCAGAAGACTTGTATGTCTGTCTATGCAGTTGTAGTCTGTGTATGCACAATTTAATCATGCAACAGACAGTTAAAACAAAATAAATTAAAATTGTTTTCCGTTGTTATTGCCACCACCCATCAGCAGGGGGCGCTTGCTCATTACTGATGCTGTATTTACTACCATCGGGTTGGGGGGGGTTGATAATTTGGCTGTAAACCTAATTGGGGAACGCTGCTCTAGACTGTTACACACCAAGAGCGATGCGAATAAACAACACAAAAGTGCTAATTTTTCGGATGTGAATTTGTCACAGTAAATATATTATATTTTCACACCAAGCGTGGTGTGATTTTTGCAAATATTTGTATGTGTCACAGTACGTGGTCGTGTCAATATGGACTAATATAATTCTAATTCGTTCAGCTAATTTCATTTGTTGGTGTTTTTTTTACATTTGTAATGTGTTTAGAATTTTATGTTGGTTTTTTTGTTGTTTGTTTTTTGTTTGCTGTTTTTTTAACAGGATGCTTTTAACATCTGGCCAGGATGACATATGAGAATTAGCCTTTGGCTAACTCTGGTACATTTACGCAATATTTCAGCGTCTGGAGGCTCCGCCCTCTACCTGGATACCTTTTAATAGTCTTTTTTTTTTTAATTTAAGACATTTTAATAGTCTTTGAAGTACATTTAGTAGAAGATTTAATTTGANTTTTTTTTTTTAATTTAAGACATTTTAATAGTCTTTGAAGTACATTTAGTAGAAGATTTAATTTGATTTGATGCCTCAATGTTCTACTTGAACGATTAAAGTTCCAACTGCTGTGAATTTTTTTAATGACCACTTTTAGTTTTTTTTTCATCCTCTTAATCATGTTTTAATGTCCTTTTTATTTATTGTTGTTATGGTCATGATGTTTCTTGTTTTTATTTTTTGTCTGTTTTATGTGCTGATGAATTTCCTTCTGTGGAATTAATAAAGTTAAATAATCATTCATTAATGTACATTGTCCCTGTAAGAAATAAATAAAATAAACTTTAAAAAAAAAAAAAANAAAAAAAAAAAAAGTAGCCTAAGTGTAACAACCTGCCGTGATGCATTCAGGCGTTCACTTGAGGCTCAGACTGTCCAGACAAGCAGACGGGCCAAAAGCAACTTCTTCGCTTTTGAAGAAGTTTGTCCATGAGAACGTGTATTCCACATGTGATCGCAGTTTAACCAAATTCAGAACTTTTATCAGCTGATTTACTGCCTGAGCGTGATCCGCTGCACAATGACATCGCATGTCTTCGCCAACGCCGCGTAAGCATTTCTGAACACAAAACTGTCAAAACACATACATATTTAAATTTATTATCAATCAACTGTATTCTCAAGTACTGAAGCCAGAAGATTAGATGTCTGATGAAAAGAGGCGTTTCACAGTAAAATAAAAAATGAAGCATCAGCATCTGGCGCGCATCATTTCAAATAAGTCACCGCTGCATGATAAATGTCTGCAAAGAGGCGCTTGGCCAGAAGACGGGAAAAAATAACAGGCGTGCAAAACACACAGCAGGTTTGAATGAGTTTCCTTTGGCTCTGAGTTAATAAAATATGAGAAAAGAAGCATGTGAACCTTCAATTACAGCAAAAAAATAAAGCTGGAAAGTTACGCAGTGGCAGCCGGAGGTGTTAGAGCTGAGCTGAGATACGCCTGCTAAATGCCTCTGATGTCATGTAACTGTGTGTGTATGTGTGTGTGTGTGTGTGTGTGTGTGTGTGTGTGTGTCCATGCAGGTATGTTTGCTCCAAATTTGACCTAACAGCAGCATCATCTGTTATCAAACATACAATGACACAAACATCTAACGTCTCATACCGCCGTCCCTCGCACCACGGCCATTACATCGCATTATCAGTGGATATAGAGGTCAAAGTTCAGCGTATGGGGGGGGGNGGGGGGGGGGGGGGGGATTCCCATCTGCAGAAAAGAAGGGGTGGTGGTTATTTCTTGGAATGAGGGCTCGTTTTTATGGCACAGCGTTGAAGCATGTCTAGTTTATGTGATTGTGCTCCTGTTTCTGCACGTATGAGCTGAAAGCATTTAATTTTAATTTTGGATTGACAGAGAAGTGATGATTTTCTCGTGATAAAACACATTTGTCCAAATGACATATTGGAATAATTATAAGCTTGGATTTTAAATCATTTGGTGTTCAGGTATGTTTATTTATTCTGAGCTGATGCACCCGTTTTGTTTGTTTTAACAGCAAACAGAACATTAAACTGAGTGATTTATTCAGATATGCAGATAATATGGAGCGTTCACTTCCTGTTCTTCCATCCGCTCATTAGCTGTATTTATGTTTTTTTTGTTTTTTGTTTTTTTTAAACAGGAAGTCCAATTAAAAGCCAGAATCTGTTTAATGAGGGAAACTGGCCAAGACAGCAGCAGCTACAAACACGATGCACAAATAACATGACAAGCTAACAGAACAATACGACAAGATGAAATTACACGTATGACACGATACCAGAGACACATGTCGCATTTCCACCAAAGTCGTGTGGGTGCTGGTACTAAGCTCCGCCCTTCTGAGAACCAGCCTGCCTTTCCACCAGCATGCGAGCTGAACAAACGACGTGATGACTTGATAATTTGTTAAGATTATAATAATGCTGCGTTCACAGACCTCGGAACTCAGATTTTTTCAACTTCTTACTTGGAAAAATGCGTTGGAACGGCACTTGAAGTCGGAGCTCCACTGCGAAACTCAGACAAAATGATCTACCCCGACTTACCGAGTATGACATCACTCAACATGGCGGCGCCGTGGAAGCGAGCTTTGTGAATAGAAATGAACAGTTAACAGGCAAATAAAGTATTTTTTCTTGCATGAAATTGAAAGAAAAAGGTCAGAATATATCGCCATGGTAACCATCTATTTTGTATAATAACTGTTTGCCATTGATATGTTAAGTGTAAATAATTTCATATTACTTTTCTGCACTGTGATTAATATTATTATAAAACAACACAACCAAACAGTCCTGTAGTCTAACTTTACTTTAGTTAGCATTTATTACTAAGTTTAATTAATTTAACAGTATTTACTAATGTTCAGCTATGCTTTTTTGATTACATTTGGCTGGAATGGTTTGAGGTTGGAAGTTGGAAATTCCAACTGGGAGAGATCCGACTTTCAAGGTCTGTGAACGCAGCATAATAATAATAATACAACGCTTACTGGATTCAACCATCGCCTCACACATATCCTCCAACATGCTAATTTTTTATTTTTTTTTAACTTTATCTATATACTTCTTTATATATTTCTTTTTTATTGTTATTATTAATATTGTCATTGTTAGTTTTTTAGTTGTTGTTTCTTTTCTTCTTGTTGAGTTTTGGGACTACGGGTGTAAATTAGCTGCCTAGCTAACCCTGGCACATTTACATTACAATATTTTATTGCAATGTTTGATTAATGTTCACTGTCCTGTTTTAAAGTTTTTAAATAAATAAATAAAGTTATCCAGGCTCAGTCCACTGAGCATCAAAAGCTCTTTTGCAGGAACATCCTGCTCACACACACACACACACACACCAGGAAGCTGCCCAGTACGACCACAGACTCTCTGCTGCCACTCAGCAGCTCCACTGCAGCATTTGTGGGTTAGGTGCCTTGCTCAAGAGCACCTCAGTGGTGATAATGAGGGAGGGGCAGGCGCTGCTCATTCACCTCCCCAACCCTGATTTCTCCTGCCAATTCAAGAATTGAACCAGCAACCCTCTGGTAACGAGCTTCTCTAACCTTTAGGCTCCACCCCTAAACGTAACCCTCCTGTGGCTCATTTGCGTTTCTCCTCCCCAAAAACCGTCCATAACTCATATTTAAATGCAGCATTTGCTGATCTGAGAACGCTTTCTTCAGCTTCTTGTTTGTTAAGGTAGCACGCTGAAATGCTGCTAATCGCTGCTGCTGGTTTCACAGTGTTCAGGTAAACAACAACAGGTAAACAACAACAACCAGCAACTTTTTCGGGACAAAAAAGACAAGAAAAGAACAGAGTTTTCCAGCTGAGCACCGTGTTTTTATGGACGGAAACGGTTCATATTTTGGCTCCAGCACTGGACCTGGACGTGTAGGAAGGCAGTATGACTGTCTGTGTGTGTGTGCGTGTGTGTGTGTGTGTGTGTGTGTGTGCAGGTTTGACTTCCCCAGCTTCACGTTGCTCACCTGGTTGGAGAGGAAGAGATGGAGCTGCTCTGCCTGGAGCTCTGAGGAGTCGCCATTCTGTCCGACGTCCTACTTCAACACGACACCTGAAACAACACAAATCACCAAACATAACGACTCACCGCCTGACTGCATACGTGTTTGTAGTTTTTGAGATATGAACATGACACCATGGCCTCTGAGCGATTTATTTTAATCAGACATCAAACGGTCAAACGCATCAGAAAGAGAATCTAAACCCTTTAAAGCATTTCTGCTCACAAACATTCAGCTTTGACACCATGGCTGAACACACACACACACACACACACACACACACACACACACACACCCCTCTGCATCCTCCTGACTTGCTCGCCACTGCAGCATTATCTGCTACAATATCTCCTTATTGATCTGCATCCAAGCGTTCTATTCTTATCTTGTCTTTTTTTTTTCCCCTCCAACTAATTCAATTATCAATAAACCTCCTGTTTTAAATAGCTGCAGCCGCTGCTCTGCCAGTGGAATAATATTTCTTATCTTCTAATTTATTGGCTGGCTGCCAGCCAGTGGCTCTCTCTTTGAGCCTGAGGAAAAGCCTCTGACGCTCTTAAGTGCCCGCAACTTTATTCCGCCGTTTTATTGATGTATCCCATTTAGATTAGTCCATTTTCAGCCGGGCGAAGCCGCGGACGCACTCCTGCCTGCACCACACTTTCATCCTTTTAGTTAATGATATCCTGCGGCAGTATGGTTACAAATTTCATGTTTACTGTGGAGTATAATTAGCAGGTAGTTACCAAATGACTCTTACTCTCTCACATAAACACACAGCATCCATAAAGAATCCTCGCCGTGGCTCAGAGCAGGCATTGGCTGAGGCGCCATGCTTTTTATTAAACGCTTAGAGAGTGTTACAGGATCAATACACATAACAGCAGAACGCACAATAAAGTGGTTAAGGCGAGATGTGATGCACACGTGTTCATCCTCAAACTGAAAAGCAGAACAACTGATCCTTCCTTTCTGGTGCTTTTTTTGTTTTTAGACAGAGACGGAAAGGGTGGAAAGCGACGCATTAGAGGAGTCATGGCTTCAGATTTACCGTTTGCTTCAATCGCCTGGAAAATGTCTGGGTTATGCAGTTATGAGCGGCAAGGGAACTACTGGAGGATGGATGAGAATGAAGAGAAGTTCAGAGCGAGATAAACAGCCTGACGGATAACGTGAAGAGACACATAAGCCTCATAACACGTCAAGAGAAGCCAGGACAGAAAAGAAGTGCAGAGAAGAATTTAAAAAAAACAAAAAAAAAAACGTGTGTGTGTGTTTGTGTGTGTGTTGATTGCAGTCTTGGCATGACTCCTCCTGGGCCATTTTCAGAGAAGACATCGCAGCAAAAACCCCACATCCATTACACCTGGCACGGCTGCTAATACTGTAATACAGCACAAGAATAGAATAGAATAGAATAGAATAGAATAGAATAGAATAGAANTGCTAATACTGTAATACAGCACAAGAATAGAATAGAATAGAATAGAATAGAATAGAATAGAATAGAATAGAATAGAATAGAATAGAGGGACTGATCAGAGTAAATTATTTCTTATGTAAAGGGAAAATTGATCTGTTGATGTTTGGTATGAATCAAAACTGAAAACTAATTGTCTTATTAAAAGTAATTATAATGTTATAATTTCATATGTTTCATTCCATATGTTAGACAGAATACTAACTAAACTAACTAACTATACTAAACTAAACTTATACTAACCATACTAACTAAAAGTCAAAGATCTTTATGTGCACAGCTATACTCAGGTACTTTAGCATTAGCATTAGCATTAGCTGTTGAAACAGGCAGGTTTAATGCATGTTTAATTCAGAGGAGAGGCTACAGGCCAGAAGTTTGAGACCGCCACCAGATTTAAAAAAAAAAAAAAAAANTTAAAAAAAAAAAAAAAATCATCAATACATTGTTTGTTTTACAATTTATTACACAGGAAATGTCAAAAATATATAAAATAAATGTAACTAGTTAGTTTTAAGAAGAATTAGTCGCATCAAAGCACTTTGAAGTCATTTCAGGCTCAGACTTTGGCTTCGTCAAAGGGCCAATCAGAATTCTAAAACCTTTTTCTTCTCTTTCTTCTCTTTTTGGCATCATTTTGAGGAATGTTTTGGATCGTTTCCTGTTGAAGAATGAAATTTTAACTAATAATTCATAAACTGGATGGAATCGTGTGTCTTTGAAGGATGGAATGGTAATTCTCTTCCTAATTCCTTTAACTTGGTCCAAGTTAATGCTGGGGGCGTGGCTGCAGATAGCAACAGCATGAGCAGACTGTAGCATGTTAATCCAAAATGATGTGGGAGAAGGCAGACAGCAGGAATAGAATGTTAAAACACATCAGCAGGAGTGCTGCACTAATACAGACTGATGCCTTCATGAAAAATCATTTCTGTAGCCTGAGTGGCTACAGAATGTGCTACTGGTGACTAATTCTTCTTGAAAACTAATTAATTACATTTATTTTATGTATTTTTGTTATTTCCTGTGCAATAAATTGCAAAACAAACAGTGTATTGATGATTTTTTTTTTTTTTTAATCTCAAACTTCTGGCCTGTAGTGTAGAAAATGAAGTTGATTTTATGTTTTATTGTATGATATGATAATTTAAGGGCTGTATTTTTTCATAAAATGTCTTCAGTCAAAGCAGATTTCTTTTGGCTGAATGATTATCAAAGCTACGTAGATCTGTGTTTTAGGAAGGGAAGCTTCTTGGTTGCAGATTTTCTGTGTAAAGCTTTGAGAGAAGACAAAGTTCTCTATTTAAGTTGTAAAGTTTGTGATTGATCTGATTTTCTGGATGTTATTTGGTTTGTTCTCACAGTATATTTTAGACATTTTCCTTTGTTTCACCACTGCAACAATGCATTTGGTGTCTTATAAGTCCATGTGGGAACTTTGCATGATAAATAAAAGTCAGAAATCTCAAACCTCACAGGGTATGGCTGTCTTCTGTGTTTGTGCCATTAGATTATTGCAGCAGAGCAGCAGTGGGATGATAATTGACGAGAGGAACGTGTGCATGCAGCTGTTGCAGCACTCTGCTGCGGATTATCATACAAATGGAGGTGAAGAGTCAAATGTGTCCAATCAAGCAATTCAGTCTGGAGCACTTAAAGTATGTCACTAAGTGCAGTGTTAAGGAAAGTGATCTCCGTCACGCCGCTCCTGAGTGGCTCCCACTCCAAACGATGCACAAGGGCGTTTTTTGTTTTTTTTTAACTTTTACTGCAGAGCTGTCACGGTGGCGGGTTTGGTTACAGTACAGAGTCGCTCCACACGGATTCACCATGAAGCCGTTCTTCACTTAAACATTCACAACAGTTGGAAATTCCAATCAAGCAAAACACTGTTGCATGAGCAGCTTCCACAGTGGCCCAAATATTCGCCCTTAAAAACCCATGATGCCATTTATGTCACGTTTGATACATGATTTTCTGAGACTCTACATCATAATATGATCATTATTGATCAAAACACCTATTATATCATATCTAAAACAAAAAAAAAGTTCCAACTTAAAGGACCATACCGGCCATTTTGTATGTTTGAGCCTAATATATTCAATTTTCATACACGTTTCGTTACTGACAATCATTTCCAAAGCGTACTACTGGAACGGTGAATTTAAAATGTTTTTCCTACCTTCCAGACCTCCATTGGTTTCAGTTCATTCTGCTATTAAAATCAACTTGTTGATACTGTAAACGTTCTTGGGATAGGTAATCCATCATCACCAACAAGACGTGTATTCAGGTTTTTTTAGAAGTTATGTAATTTTAGTGTTTAAGCTCAATAAAAAGCGTGGAGTGAATGTATGCCTCCACCGGGGAATATAGTCCCAAAAGAAGACCTGCGTTTATGGAAAAATTTAAAGGACCGTGACTTCATAAGGCTGTGTAACTATTAGCAGGAGAAACATGGATTTTTAAGGTGGGTGTATCACTTGAATATTTGATTTTGAAAGATTAAGAGATTTAGCAAAATATCAGGAAAGCTGAAATACGGTTTTATCCTTTGGGAAATGATTGTCAGTAACGTAACATGTATGAAAACTGAATATATTAGGCTCAAACATGCAAAATGGCTGGTCCTTTAAATATTGCATTTACTATTAAGAAGAAAATACATGAAAAAAATATATATTTTGGTTCATAAAAAATTCTGTTGAGTTAAATAAATGCCAGATCTATCAAATGTCTATCAAAAAAAACATAATATATGCAAAAATGTCGGAACATGAATGAATGAATGTTGGGACATGTTGTTGTATCACATCCGTGTTTCTTACAGAAACTTTAAAGTTTCCATATATCAGGACGATACGTGATGTTATTCACACGTATGATGCTACTCATTCAAAAGATGCAACACCTACAAAAATCAACTTCTGTCAGGTGACATCAGCAGCATCAAAGAAACGGCTGAAAGTTCATCAACTGTTTGGAAAAAGGAAGCTGGAGCACAAAGATTTAAAAAAAAAAAAAAAAATCACCATTTGCACGAAGGTTAAAGTGCTGCAGAAACACGAGTTTCCTAAGCGGATGCTGGACTTCTGAGGGATGGCGGCTAATTTTCTCGCTGAGTTGGACATTTCTTTTCATGTCTGGGCTGAAATCTGAGCGGCCCAGTGGGTTTCTCCGTTCGGTTGCCGTGGAGAACGTGGTGGCTGCAGGTGAAGCCAGACAAAGAACACGTCTGTCTCAGCGCCGT
Source organism: Lucifuga dentata (assembly GCA_014773175.1). NCBI lineage: Eukaryota > Metazoa > Chordata > Actinopteri > Ophidiiformes > Bythitidae > Lucifuga > Lucifuga dentata. Next base: position 24,773 of record VXCM01004945.1, read on the forward strand.
GTCACACACCGGCTACAATAACAAGCACTCACTCACTAGTGTGTGTGTGTGTAAGAGGAAATCAGTCGGTGTGCATTCCAGATTTATTGCTGCACTTGAATTTATTCTTTAAATGTGTGTGTGTGTGTGTGTNTGTGTGTGTGTGTGTGTGTGTGTGTGTGTGTGTGTGTGTGTGTGTGTGTGGGGAGGCTCGTTTAGCGTTTTGTTTCTGTCACTTCTTGTAATGTCTGTTTTTCCAGCATCACGCCATCCCCTGCATTTTATGAGTCATCTTAATCATTTTCCAGCTAAAATCGCTGTCCTGTATTGTGGCTTTAGTAGCAGCAGCTACTTTGCATTAAAATACTGTAGTAAAGTGTGTTTTACAGCACAAAAGGCTTTAAACATTACACCTGACTTCACTATGTTAATTATTTTGGGTGTAAGCAATTCTTAAGTGCCATTGTTAATCATAGATAGATAGATAGATAGATAGATAGATAGATAGATAGATAGATAGATGATAGATAGATAGATTTAAGTACTTTATCCTTGTTTATTGTTTGTTAACTTGATTAAAGCAGTTGGATTCGTTATTTCACAGTTAGTAGCCCGTATTGTAATTTTCGCTAAAACCGGAAGCGGAAAACCAGAAATCGTAAGTAGATCGAGAGGAAAAACAGACGAATGCTAAAGCTAAAACTAGTTCAGCAAATCATTAATCACTTTTGTTAAAGCTTGTTAGACACAATGTTTGTAAGTACGTCTTATTTATGTATGTTTTAAGAACATCTTTAGAACATTATTAGCAATGAATAAAGATTTAAGTTGATCATTTATAGCATGCTAATGCTAACACTATCATTAGCTAGTTGTTGCTAACAACACTTAACCATTGCTAACAGTTTGTAACAGTTGTAAATACCAATTACACACCTTACAATGGGGGTAATAATTAAATAATAAGGTAAGATGTGAAGATGTGTTCACATCTTACCGTAATCTTAAAAATATCAAAGACCCTCTGGTGTGTTAAAGGACTCACGTGTACTTTGTAAGAACGACACTGTAACCTGACCCAGACTATTCCGTTGCCAGCTGACCTCATCATCTGTGGTCTCCATAAACTGCACAGTCACGGGGTAAAAATACATTCCCAGCACTTTTTAATGTGCTGTGGACCCTTGGCAGATTCTGAGTAAAACCACCAAAAAAATAAATAAAGAAAGAAAAACTGGCCCCCACAGAAAACAAAATACCCTAGTGGTTTAGCATTGCCGCCATCATGCCAAAAGTCATGCAACAGAAATCAAACGGAGGAAATCAAGAGAAATAAGCAAACCCACTCACCATTCTGAGAGGCCAAAACCAGGCTGAGTTTAAATAAGAATTCAGCACAGAATAAGTCGGGCTCCGTGCTCCGGGTACCAGAACATGAACATCCTTGTTTCAGGAACTCTAAACTGCCTCCTTATACTTTTGTTTCACTTCAGTCTGTTATTAATTAAGTTCAAAAGACGACGTCTCCTCATGCTGCTGTCCAAACTCACGGGTGACACAGGCTGAAAGAACTGTCTGGAGAACTTCTACTGCCCTTTGGCCTTTAAATACAGCAGACGAGCGACGAGACGGTGCCGCGTCTCTCGTGTCCTGTCATTGCAGAGGAGACAGCGGTCGCATCTCCCGTCACATGTGGAGTGGCTGGGTGCTGAATGGGTGGCTGGGTGCTGAATGGGTGGCTGGGTTGGGAAGAAGCTGGAGTCAGGCTGTGCTGAGCCACAGATTCGACATTCCCATCCCACACACACATCGCGCTGCCTGAATGTGGGCCCTTGTCCTCAAACAGAAAACCCCACAGAGCGCCGCTTAGACGATAACGTCTGACATGAACTGACTTTAACTGCTGAAGCTAATGCTGACCGCAAAACACAACCGCTCAAAAGCGTGGAATCACTAGTGATTTTCACAAAGAATCCATGTTTCCAGTCATGTCAAACTAGTTTAGTTTCATATGTATAAAATGATTCTATGTCTGTTAGTACTTTGCACCTACAGAGTTAAAATCACTTGTAAGAAGCTGTAAAAATGAAGACATTTTATTTAAATTGTCCAGAATCCTGACATGAGCTGTAGATGATTCCAGATTCATGTAGAGAAGCTGGATGTGGTTCCAGAGATTATTAGGAAATTCTCTAGAAACTGATGCTGAATGTTAAATCTCACCATGAGAAATCACTAAAATGCTGTTATTTATCATTTAAAAAATTTGAAATGCTACTTAAAATGCATTTTGATGTTTGTTTCATGTTTGTTGGGGGGGGGGGGGGGGGNGGGGTTGCACACAGGTTATTTCCAGACAGCCTCTTGCATATTATCTCCAGCGGTTCTAAATGCAGCACATTCCACAGATAACAGCAGCACAGGCTCATTTATTTTGAGTCTGGGTTTTGTTTTGTCAAGCATCAAAAATAACCATGTTTGGAATGCTAATCTAACTATAAATCCAGAAATCTCTGTCCCTCCGTCTGTCTGTGGCACCAACGTCTCCAGAACCCGGCACTGTATGAAGCTGAAATTTGGCAGGTTTATTGCTCAGAACCCAAGGACGTGCAGTGTCACATGTGAAGTTGTTTGGATGAGCGGTTCTCAAATTGAGCTGTTTGAGTAAAAGGTAGTCTGTGCATGGCAGAACACGCTCCAAGTGTGGCTGCGGGATACAGGCCTGACAGCATATATGCACCGTATGTCCAGGCAGCATATGTCCATCACAAGTTCCCAAATTGCTGACTTTTGCTTACTTTATCTAACAAACCCCCAAAACACCCAAACAGATTCTCTTCACCATGATAAACCAACAGCGCTCGCTACAACCATCGACTACAAACAGTATGAATCAGGGTGTTGGTGCCTTGCTCAGTCGCTCTAGGTAACAGAGCGGTAATCTTTTACTTTATCCACTCACATTTTAAAGGATTTCTGAGGTTTTTTAGGCCACTTATACTGGTTACTATCAGTCTGTTCAGGAAGTTGGACAGAAGAATTTGAAGACGAAGTCGTCAAACAAAATGAGCATCTAAGAAATCAGATGCCTGCATTGGAAAACATTTGCATAATCTAGATTAATTTTTGTTTTTCTTGACTTTGTGAAGCTGTCAGACTGTCAATTAATGTGCATAACGTGTAAAACGACTCCAGTACAACGACTTTACCACCTGATATTTTTGTTACCGGGGCATTTAATCAGATTCTGTATTAAAATAGCAGCTTTTCCTCTGCCCACATCCACGACTTCCAGCCGCCTGTCAAAACACGACATCCCTCAGATTTCACCTCAATCATCTCTGACATCGACTTCAAACATCATGGAACCAGCGACAGACGTGACAGATAACCCCAGATTCTCCTAATCGCTCCTAAACAAAGATTCCACTTCCACCTGCCTCAATCTAGAACAACCATCATGAACGTCTATTGTCGTTGTCGTTACATAAATTTGCCTTCAAAGCTCCACAACAACATAATCTCCATTTCTGGGTTTGTGGCTAATCATAGAAAAATGGCGTTGACGGCTTGACATGTCACAGGCTGATGCTGACAGCGGTGTCAGGAGCGTCACGGGTTTGAGAGCGTGACATGTGGTGATGTCAGGAAAAATGTGTGGGAGGATTTGGAGGAAGCACAGGTTGCGGTTTCCATATTTTTTTTCTATAAGTTAACAAAAGTGATTGTAAACTATTTGGGAGGCTGAAAGAGTTCATGAAGAAAAGGAGAAAACGAGAAAAAAAAGACGAGAGGAAATGAGGATTTGCCACAAACGTTCATGTTATTTTAATGGTACGCCATGTTTTTTTCAGAATACCAGATATTAAAAGACCATACTGTCTATTTTGCATGTTTGAGCCTAATTTATTCAATTTTCATACATGTAACGTTACTGACAATCATTTCCAAAGCATACTACTGGAATGGTGAATTAAAAATGTTTTTCCTACCTTCCAGACCTCCATTGGTTTCAGTTCATTCTGCTATTAAAATCAACTTGTTGATACTGTAAACGTTCTTGGGATAGGTAATCCATCATCACCAACAAGACGTGTATTCAGGTTTTTTTAGAAGTTATGTAATTTTAGTGTTTAAGCTCAATAAAAAGCGTGGAGTGAATGTATGCCTCCACCGGGGAATATAGTCCCAAAAGAAGACCTGCGTTTATGGAAAAATTTAAAGGACCGTGACTTCATAAGGCTGTGTAACTATTAGCAGGAGAAACATGGATTTTTAAGGTGGGTGTATCACTTGAATATTTGATTTTGAAAGATGAAGAGATTTAGCAAAATATCAGGAAAGCTGAAATACGGTTTTATCCTTTGGGAAATGATTGTCAGTAATGTAACATGTATGAAAACTGAATATATTAGGCTCAAACATGAAAAATGGTCAGTATGGTCCTTTAAGATGTTTTCTTGGTGGCAACTTGAGCCTAACGGAGGTTCACGTATGTTGAGTTCTTCATGATTCCTGAGAGGAAGTTGGTGTTTTTGGAGCGCCAGTCAGGCGAGCCCAGTGCTGTTAGTAAGCGTTTTAATGAAAATTTAAATGGCAAAAAATAAAGGACCGGGACTTTTGACCCTGAAAATTCTTGTTGTCTGGGAGCTCAGAGACATTTATTCCTGCACTCTGGAAAATTTTTACTGACATAATTGTTATTGACCTGATGAAGAGGCTATCAGTGGCCCAGCACACCTGATTTACTTCATCAAGTGTGCAGACATGGAAAATATAAAGCGTTGATTCTGAAGCTCTTATTCACTTTCAGGTGCACAAGCATGTTTTCCTTGCATCTTAGTCCTGTGTTTAGTCTTGTGTTTCCTCCCTTGTGAAACCTCCTCGATCCCCAGAGCAGAAATAAGAGCTTTGGAACATCCAGAGCTGAGGCTAAAGTTGGAAATGGCATTGTCAAAGCTTCAGAATTTAAAAAACAGGGTGAGAAAAGCCAGCGACCAGGATTGAGAACTTAGGATCCAGCCCAGATCATTTGGGTTACATAATGATTATTGTTGTTGACAAATAATTTTTCATTTGACAACTCATGTTTTCAGCAAAACATCTTCAACTTTAGCTGAAATAAATAAAAAGCTTTCCGGGCTGCAGTAGCTGCACGACAAATGGTTTTTGCAAGAAAGTTAAAACTTGTGAAAAGCAGGGACTGAGGAAAGTACTAAAATATCTCCTTAAATATCTCCTTTGAGTTCTTCTGTCTGAAAAACCATGAAGGAGAAGGAGGGATCATCATTCAGCGTGTGTCCAAAGGCCAGTTTGACATGTGAAACGTTCCCACAACGGCAGACCTGACAGCCGAAACACATTTTTACTCCATTGTACCTGTGTCACGCCTACCTGCCCATCAACATGAGCAGCTAAATCTCACTTTGAGGATCCTGCTTCTCTTCCTTTTGGAGGCAAACGGGTTCTTATGTTTCTTAATGACTGCCTGGAAAAGTAAATTTCTATTCATTTGTGCCATTTGCAACTTTATTTGTAGTCTCAACTCAATAATCACGATAACACACAAGACAAAGACGTTTCCAACTTTAGCCTCAGACACACACACACACACACACACACACACGCATCTATTCTTAGCAGCGTCTGCTGTAACATAAAGTTCATATCAGCCCAGTTTAGGTTTTCTCATGCATGCCATAATTTCCCTCTAGAGTGCATGTGGGAAATTTAAAAAAAAGCATGTCATCCTGTAACTCCAGCGAAGGAATGAATGGCTGGACTAAAAAAAGAAAGCTCCCTTGTAAGGCCAAAAGCTTATTTGGGTCTCAGAGCATTCTTTCCTTACGCATAATCATATGGAGGCTAAATGCTTTTCCCGTGAGGTCTCTAGGCGACCTGTGCTATGTTGGCGATGAGATCAGATGGGGTCAAGTTGCACAGTCACACAAAGATCGTAAATACACACACACACGCTCAGAGTTCAGCTCTACTGTTAAACATCACAGTAATGCATGTGGATGCATCACAACACGTTAGCAGCTATAGTTCAAGGCAACAGTAATCACACCGCCTCTAAATCCTCCAGACGCTGCTGCTCAGGCCTTTTTACCCTCAAAAATTACAGTCAGCTGCATAAATAATATTGCTAAACCACAAGTCTGCTAAAGTCTTGGTACTTTATGGTCAGCCATAAAAATAACCATAACTCTCATTTTCCCCCCTCCTGAAAAAACAAAAAAAACAGATAGCAGCACCATACCTCCTGAGAGCTCAAACAGCCCAAATGTCATGCCAAGACAAATATCCAAATGCATTTTAAGCTTCCCCCCTTCCATCGACAGCCACAGGAATAAATAACAGGGAGAAAGAAGCCGTGAGGTGACAACGTCCAGCGCTAACAAAACGTCTGGGTGCAGCTCAGCAGCTTTGGCTGCAAAAGGCCAAAGCGAGTGGAACTGGAGCCGAGTGAAGGATCGTGTGGGCATCCGACACCCGAGCAACAACGGCCAGTAAAACACCAGCTGCTTAATAATAAATGAGAGAAGCCTGTAGAGAAGCACCACACACACACACACACACACACGCACACACACGCACACGCACACACCACATGGCTAATAGGGAGTCACGCAGACATAATTGGAGACAGGCTAACCACATGGTCAGGTAAATGTGAGGTATATCACTATAATCAGAGAAACGTGACACATGTTGCTAACAAAGTACTCTGTCATCACTGCACGCTTCAAACGCCGCAGGCCCACAAACACGTTTAACGCCCCTTTATAAAAAAAAAGCCAAATTCTGTTTAGTAACTCTCGCAACTTTCTCTGTACTTTGTTTCATTTGATTTTAAATGCAAAGCCAGTAAAATGAAAAAGGGCCTGGCTGAAGTTACAGAGGGACTGTTAGTATTTTATCAGTCAATTACAGCCCAGTGCTGCTCCAAATAACAGGATTGAAGGATGTTGTCATGGATGCGTGAACCCTGACCACACCCACCTGAGAACCAGGGTTTGGTGGCTGAGATGCTGCGTTCCAGCCCCCACCATGCCAAACATAAACAAAAAACATGGCTGAACACCTATAAATACTATGAAATAAATAAAGTTAGTAATAAAGACTTACTAAAATAAAGTTAGATAACAGGGCTGTTTGATTGGATTGTGTTATGATATTAATCACAGAAAAGTAAATTTTCTGAAATTATACACACTTACAATGGCAAACAGTTAATTACACACAATAGACAGATAACTTGCCAACATATTCTGACCTTTTTACTTCAATGTCATGAAAAAAAACACTTTATTCCGCTGTTAGCTTATTATTTATATTCACAAATGTATGCTTCCACAGGTGCCGCCATGTTGAGTGACGTCATCTCATCCTCACTGAAGTCGGGATAGATGGATTTGATCTGAGTTTCCAAGTTGGAGCTCCGACTTCAATGCATTTTTCCAACTCGGGGGTTGGAAATTTTCGAGTTCCCAGTTGTGTGGAACGCGGCAATAATAAAAGAGTGGGGAAAACCCACTCAGACCGAGCCTGGCCAGCAGCAATCAGCTCGCTCCTCTGAGGCGTCAGCTGAGGAAACTGTACAGAGAACACTGAGAGTCTAAATTACAGAAGGGGTCAGTGTCCCTGAATGCAACATTTTCAAACAAACAGGCTTTTGATTAGAAGGTTGCTGGATCATCTTACTGGGAAAATTTGAGAGTATCACTTTTCTTTCCCACAGCAACCACCACCTGGGTACCTTTGAGCAAGGCATCGAGCTCTGTTGCTTAAATAATACTTGGAAGTACTAGTAGCACTCGGAAACTGGAACTAAATCCATTTGCCACGACTTCAACGAGGATGACGTCACTCAACATGGCGGAGCCCCTAGAGGCAAACTTTGTGAATGTGAATAATTCAGCTAACAGCCAAATAAAGTAAAATTTCAGCCAAATAAAGTAAAATTTTAGCCAAATAAAGTAAATTTTCTTGCATGACACTGAAGTAAAAAGTACTATAAATAAAATAAAACTTTTATGTATGTGGACTGATGTCAAAACATGTTGTCCATGTTGCTAGTTAGCTAGCTATAGCTATAGCTAGCTGTGCCATTGTGTAAATAATTTCTCTGCACAAATGTTGAATAAGTGTGATAATAAGTAACCGACATAAACTCAGTGAGCGGAAAAACAGACACTTCTATTTGTATACAATCCAACCGAAATATATATTAACTTTTATGAAATATAAACACATCTGACGTCACAACAAAATGGCGGCTCACGTGGTGAACGGTAACAGATTTGCCTTTTTTTCATCATTTTGTAATTTTTTTTAAGGTTTTTGTAGTTTTTAACACATTGTTGAAATTGTAAAAGTTACTGTAAAGTTATGCAAAGATGAACAAGACGTTTGACCTACCCATACGTTGTTTCTCATCGCTAACGGCACAGAAATAATTCCTGTAGCTCCTCTGTAGATGTTTATAACATTCACAGATTTGCCATGGAAATAATATGAATTTGATGTGTGCATCCATGTTTTTCCCTGCAGAAGCACCGGAACGCGTTTAGATCGGAACTCGAGAGAATCGGACTTGAAACTTTCTGAGTTCAGAGGATGTATTGCAGCATGAGTTTATTTTTATCTTCCTTAAACAACAACAGAGCATCATGGGAAATGTAGTCCATCACTATCAAACATAAAATCAAGACTACATTCTTCAAATTTTTACAATTTCACTTCTTACAACAATATTGTTTGTTAATAACAGATTGCACAGATCTTTCTGATGTAACAGCAGCTGCATTTGTTTTGTTGGGTTCTTTCTAATTTTTTAATATAATGTAGGCCGATGCAGCATCACTGACTAGAGTTTAATTATTACCACTGAAACTGAAATGGAACTTTTTAAGCTTTCCAAAGGTAGAAGTTATTGCAGGGATGATGTATTAGATTACATTAGAATGGACAGGTGTGCTTAATAAACTGGGAACTCAGTGTACATTCATATTATATAAAGATATTCCTATGCACTTAGCAAAACCATTTATTTTCCAGGTTAGAACAGAATAGAATTGAATAGACATAAAACAATATCAAATACATAGAGTGCTAGGATATGGTCTACTTGATCAGTTTTTAGAGTTTAAAGTGCTTATTGCATTTTATATGAATAAAAGACTTCTTAATTGTCTTATATATACCAGTACTATACACTGTACTGGTCAACACAGCCCAGTAAATACTACCTGCATTCATGCGTTACATTACTGCCAAACATTTTCCAAAACATAGAATCATATTTTAGTTTTCCTGTTATTTTGCAAAATCCCCTAATTTTTCAGAATCAAATGTTCAGGTGATAAACCAACCTTAAAATTTACGGTTTTAACTGCTAACACGTGTGTCTGACTGTAGAAGGCCATTTTAACTTTGTCTGTAAAAGCAGTTTTCTCCTGGGACTATATTTCCTGGTGGAGACATACATTTTCTTCCGTGCATCTCCACGTTGGATCGGTCAAATTAAGTAACTTCAACAAAAAATAAGAACAACGTGTGGTTGACTGTAATGGATTTTATTTATCTCAGCAGGTTTCAAGTCTCTACAAGTTGATTTTCATACTGTACTAGAATGAACTGTAACCAGTGGCGGTTTGGAAGGTAGGAAAAACAATTCTAAAATGCATCAGTCCAGTATTATGTTTTGGAAAATGGCTGGCAGTAATATAACATGTTTGCAGATTATATTTATTGTGCTCAAACATGCACAATCATCGGTGTTTTATCATGGTGTAGATGGAAAGAGAAATGGAGTAGGAGTTATCTTGAAGGAGGAGTTTGT
>VXCM01004946.1:0-37693 GCA_014773175.1 Lucifuga dentata
TTTCAGAAATCAGCAGCTTGTAGAAATATTTCTGTCTCACTTTCCTCCATTGCAGCATTTTGTTTACATTTGTTTACATCCGTGTTAGAAATGTTCACATCCTCAAATCCACAGTGCTGCATCCACTCAAAACTGGATCACATATAAGCTACTTAAAAAAAGATATAAATACATTCTCCAGAAAATGCTATGTAGGCACAGCGTGGGACTTGGGCATGAAGACCTGCAGTGTAAATGCAGCCTGAAAGTCACATGGGCTGTTTGTAATATTTCTAAGTGCATTTCTTTGTTTTAATCTTCAGATGAAAGCATGAAACATGGCTCGCATTAAAAACAACACATCCACAATGCATTCTGTTATTCTGATTGATGTTTATACGGACATTCGGTGACTTCAGCTCATTTGCATTTTTACGTTGCCTAAAATTAATTTGGTATATGGCGAGAGACTTTCTTAATGCAAGTTATGAAAGCATGAACTGAATAACGAATGCTGTTAGTTATTGTTATTTACTGTGCTGCTCTTTCTCTCAGCATAATTTATTTAGGTCCGCTTATAGCAAAGACACACGTTCACACAAATGACATGCATGTGCATACACAACAATAACGGCATGTATGCTAAAGACTGAATCTGTCTCACACACATACACACACACCTGTGCTTACATTGACCTCTTGTCTCGGCTCAGCTAAAGATGATTAGTTAGTGCAAAGTAACATTAAAAATAATGACTTGCATTAGAAAGAGCCTCCTCTCCTCCCCTGTTCCCTCTTTTCCCATATTCCCCCTCTCCTTCCCAGCTTCCTCTTCCTGTCTTTGCCGCCCACACAGCCCAGCTCAGCAGGCTGCAGGCTGGGAGTTGACATTCTGAGAAAACCGTAAAAGTGCTCATTATTGGGAAAGAAAGAAGGGCAGAAATCAAAGAAGTATGAGCTTATTCACCGCTGGACCTCCCTGATTTATTCCAGCCTCCATTCCTCAGCATCCCTTTCTTTCTTTCTTTCTTTCTTTCTTTCTTTGATAAGACATGAAAACTGTGTGTGGAATTCTATCAGCTAAAATGCATTTGAACATACAAATTTAGCAGCTTTTCAGGTCTGCAGCTGGTTTGCTCTTGATGTGTTTTAACAGCATCCGTTTCATTTGCTAATCAAATCTGGAGTTAACATTAGCATTTCTGCATCTAATCAATAAATAGATCAATAAATTGAGTTCAGACAAAGCACTGCAGCACTGGTTTGGCAGTGATATTGCTGCGGTTGTTGTGGTGATTCTTCTGTTCATATCTGCACAAACAAACGGTACCAAGAGAGGAAAGGAACCCGAGTCTGATTGAAATGGATGGAACCATGTTGGTGTGAAAGCAGCTTCATGCTGCTGTTAACCTCAGCTTCTATTTGGTCTCCATAAAGGATGAATGTGGGTCCAGATGAGGATCAAATTCAGAGGAAACGGTAAAAACATGTCAAATTTAAACATTTCTAATATCATCCAATCAAAGCTGTCAAAGCAAAGACTACAATGTCATTTTGATGTGTGGGTATATTAATCTAAATTTGACATTTTTAGCTTTGTAAATAGTTATTTCATTTTCAAGCCAGAATGATTCTTTTTCTACTAACTAATCATTTAATTGACATCGTTTTCAACCATATAATCTTGTTTGCACAGAAAAATGTAGTTTGCAGAGGTCATGCAGCTTTATATGTTCATTTTATTTATTATTATTATTATTATTATTATTGTTGTTGTTGTTGTTGTTGTTGTTGTTGTTGTTGTTTATTATTAATAAACATTTCTGTAAATGTACCAGAATTAGCCAAAGGCTAATTTTCACCTGTAGTCCCTGGCCAGATATTAAAAGCATCCTGTTAAAAAAAAGCAAACAAATTCTCTTCTTAAAATCACATTAGAAATGTCAAATGTCTTCATATATGAGAAAATTTAAGTCAAATTATGAAGTGATTGTTGACATACATGTTGCGCTCTGTTTGTCCTGTAGAGCAAAGAAGAAAAAAGAAAATAAGATTTGTTCTTAGTACTGACAGGTGAAGGGAAAGTCAGTAATAATAATAATAATAATAATAATAATAATAATAATAATAATAATAATAATAATAATGTGAGACACCTCCAACAGACCCACCTATTATACGAGAAAGAAAGATAAAGACCATGCAAACAGCCTGGATTTGCATAAACAGCTGAAGATTTTGAATTAAGCCCCACAAATCTCCAAAAGCAGCTCTGAGCTCTGGGTGAGACGACCTGCTGCAGAAGAAACAGAAAAACAAAACGCTCTGCAACACTTTGTGTTCCGACCTGAGGCACAAAAGCAAATCCAAATGTAAATCCACTGTGAAACGTGCTGGCTGTGCCGTGGTCTTTGAGCACGTATGGTGGGTGGTTAAGTGATCCGTTTGGGAAATTCTCTAACCCACTTTCACAGCAGGTCAAACTCAGCTCCCACAATGCACCTCTGCAGCTGGATTTGTTGTCCTGGAGGGAACGCTTCACAAGAACAAATGTTTTTGACACTGAGGTCATTTCCAGATCTGTAGATCGTTTGCTCTGGTCTGAATCAATGATTAAATTGTTATAATGCTGCATTTACTGCTTCTTTTGGTTCAGTTTCACACAGAAAACATCCACTCAAACCAAAATATATCAGCAAAAGTCATGTGACAACACTCTCTCTGCTCATTGGTCAGAAATGTCTGGGGGCGAAGAAACAAAATCCAAACAGGAAGTAGTTTCTATGGTGTCAAAGTAAATCAGAGTAACAAAGATGAATGTGGATCCTTTCCTAGTCATAGCATCATTTGATCCANAGAAGAAAACTATGACAGCAGAAGCTGAATCTGATGTAGAGACAACGTGTGGAAAACCACATGCTGCTTCACATGATGTGAAGAAGACATGCTGCCTTCACACGCTGAACAGGAGACTGAGAACATACAAGCACACTCTAACCTGAGATCCATCCATCCATCCATCTTCCATCCATTACATGCTTATCCTGATCACGGTCGCGGGGACTGGAGCCTATTTCAGCAGTCATTGGGTGAAAGGCAGGATACACCTAGACAGGTCAGCCAATCACAAGGCTGATATATCACAGGGCTGATACACACACACACACACACACACACACACACACACATAAACACACAAAGACACAAACTCATTGACACCTACAGTCTTTCAGAGTTTTCATTTTATCTAACCTGCATGTGTTTGGAAAAACGCACGGAACACGCAAACTCCACATAGAAAGAACTCAGTCGGATTCAAACCCAGAACCTTCCTGCTGTGAGGTAACAGTGTTAACTGCTAAGCCACCATGTTGCCCTGATTCATCATGTTATCAGTAATTTTTTGTTCCAATAAACATAGAAATATCGTATTATTTCACAATGTACAAAAACAAGTTAGACTAAAACATGATTACCATATATACTCGAATATAAGCTGAATTTTTATCACCAAATTTCACAAAGTAAATCAGGGGTCGGCTTATACAGGATAAATTCAAATTTGATCCCAGAAAAGGAAATTTCCAGGTGTGGAAATACTACCATTACTACCATTACTACTACCCATGGAAAATAGTTTAAATTATATCTTAGAATGAGATATTTCCTGACTAAACATCTTATCCAGCACATTTTATGGCAGCCAGTAAGCTCTGCTGTGATTAGTCAGTTACAGTAATCAGCTGCTAAAATAAATATCATGTTTACTGGTACATGGATTATTTTCAGAAAATCACAGGAATACTATGACAATACCCAGAAAAACAGGTAATTTGATAAACTAATAAATTGATGGAACAACCTCAGGGAGTCGGCTTATACATGAGATCAGCTTATACTCGAGTATATATGGTATTTGAAAATGGTGGTTGTCCGCCTGGGGAAGTTTGAGTCTGACCAATCAGCAGCATTCAGCAGCATTTCCTGAACCATCAGGCAATGCAGAACAGCTACCATTCTGGTTCTTGAACTTATTTGGAATATTTTGAAGCATTTCTAACCAAAGTAAAGCTTTAAAACCAAAGAAAATGGTCCACATTCAGAACCAGAAAACAGCAGGACTTGAAGTGGGAGCTGTGATGACATCATAAGTGGGCGTGTTTCTACCTCTGCAAAAGTGAAAAACAGTGGAACTGTTCTGGTGGAAAAGCACCACACCTACACTGGAGTAGAGGTAAAGATTGTTCAGGAGCTAAGATGATGAGCAAATTAGCATCAATGACGGAGAGAAGATTTCAGATTAAATGGCCATTTTCTCTGTTAAATCTCTCTGACAGTCAGGTACTTTCTCATCCACTTCCACTGTGTCTCTCCATCCTTATCATCACGCTGAAGGCCTCAGCGCCAAGCCTCCATTGTGTGCTGCACAGGTTCTCACACACAATAGCCACTTGACTTGTGCACGCACACACACACATGTGCGCGCACGCACACACACACATGTGCGCGCACGCACACATACTGTCTTGTGCATTTTATCCCTCCTAGCTTATGTCACGGAGCTTTTCTCTTTCCTAATCCACGGTGAATGGAGGAAGAGCTGTGGAGAGAATCAGCAGAACCCACGACAGCCCAGCGACGGAGATATGGAGGGAAATATCATCATATACTTCTACGTTAATGGAAAACAAGAATCACCCTTTGGTAAATAAAACGCAGACTGGATTTCTGATTCTCAAACAGAAATCAGGAAAGAAATTTCATGACTTGTTTCTTAAAATAGTTTTATTGCAAACTAAAAAAAAAAATAAATAAAAAATAAAGAAGTGTTTTCCGTCACAGAAAGGATTAAAGGACCATACCAGCGATTTTGCAGTTTAAGCATAATAAATACAACCCACATACAAGTTACATTACTGACAAACATTTTCCAAAACATGAAACCGTATTTTAGTTTTTATGTTATTCTGCCAAATCTCCCAATCTTCTAAAATCAAATGTTCAGGTGACACACTCACCTTAATTCAGTGTTTCACCTGCTAACAGGTATGTCTGAATGTAGAAACCATGGTCGCTTTTAATGTAGTATTTTTAACTTAGCATGATTTGTTATGAATCTGACCCTTAGTGTTTGCTGTGATGAGTATTTATCTCAGCGTGTTTCAAGTCTTTACTAGTTGATTTTTATTGTATACTGGAATGAACTGAAATCAATGACAGTCTCTGGAAGGTAAGAAAAACTATTGTATAAAAATAATAAAAATAAAAAATGTTCCACTGGTACACTACAGGCCAGAAGTTTGAAGCCACCCCAGATAAAAAAAAAAAAAAAAAAAAAAAAAATCATCAATACACTGTCTGTTTTAAAAATTTATTGCACAGGAAATCACAAAAATACATAAAATAAATAATTAGTTTTTAAGAAAAATTTGTCACATCAAAGCATTTTGAAGTAATTTCAGGCTCAGACTTTGGTTTCATTAAAGTAACCCCCTCTGACCTAAATAACTGCTGCACAAATTCTAGGCAGACGCTGCCGTCATTTTTGGAAGTTGGTTCCTGGCAATGATTCCCAAGCACTTTTCAGGTACTCCAGCAGTTCTTTTTNTTGGAAGTTGGTTCCTGGCAATGATTCCCAAGCACTTTTCAGGTACTCCAGCAGTTCTTTTTCATTGCCTGGGCATTTGCTCCAAACTCACCTGTCAAGCTCATCCCATGCCAGCTTGATGGGAGAAAGATCTGGAGACTGGGGTGGCCAAGTCATAATTCTCAAAACTTTTTGCTTCTCGTTGTCCTGTTGAAGAATGAAATTTTGACCAATAATTGGTAAACTGGATGGAATCGTGTGTCTTTGAAGGATGGAATGGTAATTCTCTTTCTTCATAATTTCTTTAACATGGACCAAGTCTCCAGATCTCTCTCCCCTAAAACCCCCCCACAGCATTACTGACCCCCCATGTTTTACATCCAGAGCAGCAGCATGAGCAGACTGTGTAGCACGTTAATCCTAAATGATGTGGGAGAAGGCAGACAGCAGGAATAGAATGTTAAAACACATCAGCAGGGAGTTGGAACACAACAGGAGTGCTGCACTAATACAGACTGATGCCTTCATGAAAAATCATTTCTGTAGCTAGAGTGACTACATCATGTATAGCTGCTAGCTGCTGCTGCACAAATCAAAACCCACCTTGACTCCAATAACATCTTTGAACAATTTCAATCTGGCTTACGTACAAACCACAGCACTGAAACTGCCTCATCAAAGTAACCTATGACATGCTCCTCTCCGCTGACTCTGGTTCCCTGACCATCCTCATCCTCCTTGACCTCAGTGCCACCTTTGACACCATCAACCACTCAATCCTCATCACATGGCTCCACTCCTCTGTTGGCATATCTGGCACTACCCTGTCTTGGTTTAAATCCTACCTCTCGGACAGACAACAATATTACTCCATAAATAACTGTAAATCTTCAACGTCCTCAGTCACATGGTGTCCCCCAAGTTTCAATGCTTGGTCCCTTCCTTTTCATCCTGTATATCCTCCCCCTCAGTCACATTCTCCACTGCCACAGCCTCTGGTTCCATTGTTATGCCGATGAAACCCAACTCTACCTCTCCTCCATGACCATCACTAGCACCACTCACTCCACTCTCACCACCTCCACTCTCACCACGTTTGCAAAGTGTGATGCAAAATAGTCGATTTCAAGCCGAAACTGAACAAAAACTGGTCCTACCAGGTTATGTCTATAGTATGAGTTGCCATGGTGATCCAGCCAGGTTAAAAGAGAGTCACCCTCATGACACTGAAAACCCTGGCTTTAGGCTCAACATACCTCGCTAACACACTAACGTCGCTTCTTGGTACAGCCCTCAGCATAACTGTGAAAAAACTGAAGTTCTTATGATTGGTCCACCATACCATCAGTACTTTTTGGTTCATTTCCCATAAAATCCTGCTGCAGAAATTTAGGTATACTCTTTGATCAGCACTTAAACTTTGAACAACACATTGTGTTTTTCACAAAACTGTTTTTACCAGCTTCATAACATCTCTAAGTTACGATCTGTTGTTCTGCACAGTGTTTTTGAGNTTTTTACCAGCTTCATAACATCTCTAAGTTACGATCTGTTGTTCTGCACAGTGTTTTTGAGACCATTATACATGTGTTCATATCATCCAGGTTGGACTATTGTAACTCTCTGTTCACATGTCTCAACAAATCTCTTTTGGGGAAACTGCAGCTTGTCCAAAATGCAGCTGCAAGACCACTATACCAGACCAGCTGCAGAATTCCATCTCTCCTGTTCCAATCTCTTTACACTGGCTACCTGTGAAATACAGGACTGATCTCAAAATTTTATTATTTACATATAAGGCTTTTCACAGTCAGGCTCCAGATTATATATGTGAACTTTTGATGCCATACTCCACTGGAAGAACTCTTAGACCCTCTGAACAGGGGCTTCTCACCATCTTTTGGTCAAAGTTAAAGATGAGGGATGATTGTGATTTTGTTGTACTGGGCTCCAGCCTCTGGAACAGCCTCCCCAATAATATAAGACTGGCAGAAACTGTGGGCTCTTTTAAGCAGCTTCTTAAAATGTTTTTAACTGAGTTTGTTTGTCTGTTTTGGCTATGTGTTTGTTTATACAGTATTTTCTTTTATTGTGAAGCACTTTGTGTGTGTGGCTCTTGATAGGTGCTTTTTAAATAAACCTTACCTTACCTTACCTATAAATAGAAGGAAAAACAAGACAAATCTATTTTTATTAGGGATGGCTCATACCACTTTTTTTTATGTCTGATACCGATACCTATACCACAACCTTGAGTATCTGCCGATACCGATCCGATCTTTTTCCCTCTCTTAAACAATTAAGCTTTTAATAATACATTTGTATGGATGCACTTTGAAACTGTAAAACAAATATTCTACTCTCCTAAAGAAAGAAAGAAATTCATAGCCCACAGCATGACTAAGTTATGCAATATTGCTGCTTCTTTTTATTTAGACTTTTTCACACAGAACTTTGAGCAGCATTTCTGATTGGTCAGCACCATATAAACAAGAATGAAATTTTAAGTGCCACTTTGTGCAAACGTTTAAATCTGAGTATTCAGAAGAACAAAGGAGTTTTTCTGCCAATAGCCAGGGCATCACTTACATTATGCTGTGGCAGCAGTCCCTCCTTCACAATGAGCTGCAGTGTATGTGCAAACCATCCCAAACTGGCAACTCCAAGGGATCCGTGGCTTTTATAACATTACTGGGATTGTCTCTCAAAATGACATGGACTTTACTCTTCTCAATTTTCCATGCATTTAGCATCTCCTCCATTGCTGTGGNCAAAATGACATGGACTTTACTCTTCTCAATTTTCCATGCATTTAGCATCTCCTCCATTGCTGTGGCGATGCAGTCTTCCGTGTGTGAGCCACGAAACTGCTTAGCCTGTAGCACTGCTTTTTGCAAAGCAAAATGTGAGTCTATCCACTGTGCTGTCAGACTTAATAATGACATTAGACCCACGTCTGTCCACTGTGCTGTCAGGCTTAATGATGACATTGGACACACATCTGAGCTCCAGATGTTAGTTATGAAACTGACTATTGCAACGTTTTCCAAGCACTTCAAAATGAATTTGCACACTGGCTTGTACTTGCTTGGGATAGCTGTTTCAGAGATGAAATGTCAGGTTGGCAACGTGTAGCGAGGCTCCAAATGTTTAATTAAGTGCCGAAAACCCACATTTTCAACCACGGAAACTGTTATGTTGGTCATCCAACACACACAAATTCAATTACTTTCTCCATTGTTAGCTTGGCTTTGTTGGTCTGGAGGGAGTTTCTCAGTCTCTGAAATGTTTCCAGTAATGTCTGTTGTGGCACTCTTCTTCGCACTCGTAGTTACCTTTAGAAAGTCGTCGTACTCCTTTCCGTGGTGTTTTTGTTTGATTAGGTTTGTGGTGTTAAAGTTTCTAACACTGCTGCCACACCTCCAAACACTCACGCTGCACAAGTTGCACTCGGCCGTTTTGTCTTGTTCTACTTTTAGCTTAAAATAATTCCACAGCGCTGACATGGTGACCGCTCGGCAGACATGTCTGGGCAACTGCTGTTCACGTGATACAAGTCCTCTGTGTCATGACCGTGACACAACCCCTCTTCACGGCATATTGTTAGAAGTGTAATTAAGCATTTACATGATAGTTTGAGTTCATGGAGCGGATCGGATTATATTTTTTATTTCATCCGATATCCAATCCAGTGATTTTGGCCAGTATCGGGCGGATACCGATACTGAATATCGGATCGGCACATCCCTAATTTTTATGATCAAATGTAATGAAACAGGCCTCATTTTTCATTATAATTTTGTTTCAGAGTAGGACATAATACAGAAATACAGAAGATACATGAGACTGTTGTTGCTTTAATGAATGTTTTTGGAAAAATAAGTTTGCTGATATGGATGTAATGAAACCAATACAAAAAACATTCATTAATTATTAATTTTATTAATGTGAAAAAAATCACATAAACACAGAAACTTCTAGCATTTAAATTTAATCTTTACCACCGTGATGACATCAACAAATTAATATTTGAGCAATAGTGTTCTCTGTTGAATGTTTGGAAAATATGAGCGAGGTCTGGACAATGTTGTTTTGCCAATGTGCCAGGACACGGCAGAGTGCACTATCACACTTATGAAAGAGGAAAAACAAAAGTCAGAGGCTATATTTGATATTTTCTTTTTCCTTTTTAATGATGTTATTCAGCTGTTGGAGTTTGTATTGGCTGCAGAATCAGGCAGCATCACCAGGCCCTATTTATTCTTAATTAAACAATTAAGATGAAAAAGAGAGAGATGCACGAAGATATTTATTGAACTAAAGTAATAAATATGCCAGCTAACTGTATTAACACAATAACTAATCAATAAAGAAAATGCCAAAGTAATCAATAGTTCTACACACACACAGACTTTGAGTTATTGAGGGTTATTATTTAACACCAATAATCAATAATTCCTCAGCGAACTCATGAGAAACAAATGGTAATGTGCTAATGTGAAGCCTAAAGACTCGATGTCAAGATGAGCAGCTGACATTAAATTCATCATTTACGCTGACAGTGAACTTATTGATTTATTGGGATGTTTTAGCAGATCAGCAACGGTCGTCTCAAAATGGGATGTAACAGGTCAGACTGAGGAAACGGAAGGATTCTGAAGGCAGAACGGTCCATGTACATAACGGCAAATCAATTTTCATTTTGGAATGGGGAAACGGAAAATGGATAACGAGCCCTTTCCCATTTTGAAATAGGAAAATGAAAAATGAGTTGTTTTCCGATTTTTCTTTTTATATTCATAAATGGTAAATTAGTTTCATGCTTGAAAACTTAGCATTAGCAACTTCAAGTTCAAATTTGCCATCAGAGCTGCTAGTCTACCACTAGTCCAGCTAGCTTCTTCCTCTTCTTCTTTGGTTTTAGGTGGGTTACAAACCAGATAAGGACCAAAGACTTCTGGGGCAAACAAAGAAATTAACACAAAAGCAAAGCAGAAAAGTTTTCAAGCATGAAACTAATTTACCATTTATGAACATAAAAGAAAAATTGGAAAACAACTCGTTTTTGTTTTCCTATTCCAAAACAAAACTCGGAAAATGGCTTGGTTTAGAGCTCCTCTCTAAAATGAGCGCTGTAGAGAGGAGCTCTATGATTGGCTGCCTGGCCGATCACGGAACCATGAGGACACAGTGCTAGTAAGCGCTACCCAATCAGATTTTTTTTTGCTTTAACGAGCACGGATAGTGACACATTTTACTAGGATGGTACTTGTGCTCATAAAAAGTGCATTATCATACTGGATACTAGTTTCATCCAAGTACTCAGCTCATCCCTAGCTAAGTTTAACTTCAAGACAATGTGTGGAAAACCACATGTTGTTGCTTGACATGATGTGAAGAAGACGTGCTGTCTTCAGATGCTGAACAGGAGAATGGAGCAACATGCTGAGAAAATACAAACACACGCTAACCTGAACATGTGTTCATCTAAACACGTGTTAGCTAACATTGATGTGTTAGCACCTTTAACAGTATCCATTTGATCTGATCATCAAAGGTGGAGTTACTTAACCGGAACCACACACACACACACACACACACACACACACACACACACACACACACACACACTTACATCTCTGCTGCTAAGGCAGTCCCCAACTTATGAATGTTCAATTTACAAACAATCCGTTCTTATGAACCAAAGCCTATTAAATTAAAAATTCAAGTTACATACAATGTTTCATAATAATGAACGGCGCACTACTTTGCAACGCACATCAAAACATTGAGCATCATCAGCAGTTCAGTGGTATTATTATGATTAAGATGTTCTAGTATATCTGGAAGTGTTTCTTATGCATAGAAAGGTAAAATATATATGCTAGATATGCACCTGACATAACTGATGCGACTTATGTACAAATCCAATTTAAAGACAGATGTAGGAACGGAACTCGTTCGTAACCCGGGGACTGCCTGTACATCAGTGCTTTGTAGATCAATATCAGATTGATCTGGAGTTTGTTCTGAAGTTGTGTGGATCATGTTCAGACCACAAACAAACTGTTTGGAGTTTGTTTGAAACCGGACTGAGACCACTTCCTCTAAACGCTCTGTGGTTATTTTGGTCTGACTGTTGTGAGCAAACATGAAGCAAACAAGTCCAACTCGACCAGACTAAAGCATGAAAATGTCCTGGGATTTTATTCTGCTGGTTTCAGTGTGGCAGTGTTAGATCTCTTATCACAGTTTGAAGACTATTTAATCACTAATCAACTTTCTTCACTGTTTAGCAGTCCAGGTATGTGAGAGAATGTGAAGTAGTAGAGGAGATATGCTATCTCCACAGATATGCTGCAAAAATAAGGATTTTATTAACCCAACAAAGGAAAAACGCTCAGAGTAAGAAAAATTACAAACTTGAGCCCTAACTAAAGATGAGAAAATAACTAAACAGAGTATCAGTGACTGAACTGAAGAAAAAAAAAAAAGACATACTGACACAGGAACATTTATAGAGGCCAAACCAAAAGCATTTAACATCATTACAAAACACATATTTCAGTTACCAAAGCTCTTCAAAGAAATTAAACAAACCAAGGAGCTAAACAGAACTCTAACATAATCCTCCCACAACATGTTGGAGTGAGCTGTTCCACTTCCTGCTCCACTTCCTGTTCCACCTCAGCTTCCTGTATTTAAGCTTCCAGTCCCATGTGCTCCTCCTTTGTTCACCAGCCGGAGCAGAAGGACACCATGTTCTAACTCAAAAGACACAATAATTCATCACAGAAACAATGACTAGACGATGTTAAACTAAATGTGTCCGCCCATATAGCTAACATATTAGTCAAATGAAATTGTAAATAAAAATACTTATTTAAACGAAACAGAATGTGTTGTTTTACTTCATCAAACATGTGCTCCAACATAAATGTGAGCTCCAACATAGGAAGGTGTTTCTGCTGCACCGTTACCAACATTTACTGTGTACGACAGGTGATGCTGCATCACAGAGAAAGAAGGATCGGACTTATTTTTATTTGAAGTGGAAATGTTTTATTGTTTTGCAGTGTATTCCATCATGTCTGTGTCTGTGTGTGTGTGTGTGTGTGTGTGTGTGTGTGTGTGTGTGTGTGTGTGTGTGTGTGTGTTGACAGCAAACATCAGAACAGCAAACTGCCAGCTCGTCTGCATGATTGTGCGCTACAGCAGATTTACGCTTGTTGTCTGCGCTGTGATTGGCTGGCAGACGGCTCAGGACATCCCCCAGAGGTTCCAGGCTCTTTATCTTGTCAGAAGGGCAATCAGGAAAATAAGGTGCACTAGATTTACCCCTCAGCTCCCACCAGCCGGGTGGGAGAGGACCGGCCAGGAACAGATCTGCCTGTGTGTGTCCCTCCTTTCCTCTGTTCAGGTGATGGATATGTGGAAATCACTCATTCCTTATAGCCAGAAAGGGTGGCATCCATCACTGTCCTCTCACCCCCTGCACCCCCACCCTCCACTTTTCCTCCTCTCCCCCTGCTGCACCCATCCGGCCACAACACCATAAGCTGTCTTTCAAACTGACAGGCCCACCTACTATATCACAGAGAAGCTCTGTGGCCCATGTGAGTCTATTATATCTAATCAGCTCCCATCCACAAGGCACGTCACCAGGTGTGTGTGTGTGTGTGTGTGTGTTCCCTAATTCATAAAACAGCACCAGATTTAATGTGTTGATAAGCTCAAATAGCATCATGCAGCCACATTCCCTCTAACACCTCATTCACGTCAGCAAGTGATTCTTAAAACATACGCCACACAAAAATGACGACATGTTAGTAATCAATACATTTGATAGATAAAAGCACTCAGCTGATCAGTTTATTAAAATTACAATCCAAAAAATTAAAATCAAAAATTTATCAGAATTAAAATGGAGAGTTTTTCTCTTCATCAAGCCTCATCACCTCATGTACTTGTCAGCATGCAGCTTTCTCTCCTCTCTTCAGATGTGGAGCTCTAAAGCAGGATTTATGTGTCCTTTGCTGATATAACATGTCAGGATAAAACGGTGACTCAATATGAAGCAGCTTATTAACACGCTGATCTTCATTTACTTTTACCTGAGACTCACCTGACAGCAACGCTACCTTAATGTGACACAGTGTGCTCTGATTCACATAAGAGAAGCTTTATGAATGAATTAATAAACTAGAAATACATATTGTATTTCTGTCCCATTAACTTTTTTTAATCACAGCTTTTCTAATATGTTGACTTTACTTTTCATGGAGTTGTTGCTCTGTTGGACTATTTTATAGCTTTGACCTGCTAGTAAGACATAAATATGGATGAAATTAATACGATGCTGTGGTTCACTAAGTATACAGTATGTGATGCTTTGCATGAGCACATTATGAGGTGTTCACATAATCTAGTTACCATCACATAATCTAGTTACATCACATAATCTAGTTACCTTCACATAATCTAGTTACCATCACATAATCTAGTTACATCACATAATCTAGTTACCATCACATAATCTCGTTATCACATAATCTAGTTACCATCATATAATCTACATAATCTAGTTACATCACATAATCTAGTTACCATCACATAATCCAGTTACCTTCACATAATCTAGTTACATCACATAATCTAGTTACCATCACATAATCTAGTTACCTTCAAACAATCTAATTATCACATAATCTAGTTACCATCATATAATCTATATAATCTAGTTACATCATATAATCTAGTTACCATCATATAATTGACATAATCTAGTTACATCATATAATCTAGTTGCCATCACATAATCTAGTTACCTTCACATAATCTAGTTACCATCACATAATCTAATTACCATTACATAATCTAGTTACATCACATAATCTAGTTACCATCAAATAATTTACCTGTATACTCAACTATAAGCTGATCTCAACTATAAGCCGACCCCCGATTTTGACCTGCAAATTTAGCTTTTTACAGAAACCCGCATATAAGCTGACCCACCAAAGTTGCTCCATCACTTTATTTGTTTAGCAAATTACCTTTTTTTCTGGGTGACATAGGATTCCTGTGATTTTCTGAAAATAATCCATGTACCGGTACCGGTAAACAGCTGATTATGTAACTAACGTTAGCTGACATTAGGTTTTCCTGACTCCTCTTCCTCTTCTGAATCGCCAACCATGCATTGATGAAGGTAAAGAAAGCTTTACAAATGAGCTTTAATTATCACAGCACTTATTTATCTTATTTAGCTGTGTAATTATGGTGAGTTTTTTTTAAGAATCTCACCCGTTATGTGTTTTCAGTAATTATATACCTGCAGGTTTGTATATGTGCTGGACATTCACATACCATCACATAATGTAGTTACCATCAAATAATCTAGTTACCATCACATAATCTAGTTACCATATCTAGTTACCATCACATAATCTAGTTACCATCACTTAATCTAGTTACCATCACATAATCTAGTTACATCACTTAATCTAGTTTCCATCAGTTAATCTAGTTACCATCAAATAATCTAGTAGCCATCATGTAATCTAATAGCCATCATATAATCTATTTATCATCACATAATCTATGTCTGCTACTCAGAGTGAGATTACTCTGGTTTCTGCTGATTTCAATCTAATTAGGTTAGGAAAAGAAATGTATTGTTGTACAAGCACAGAACCAACCAGGTTAAAGTGTAATCCAGCTCTTCATAACACCACATTAAGACTTCAAACAGTTTTGGAAAAAAGTTTTCATTTCTGACTCAGAGCAGAACCGTGACTGAAATTAGCAGGTGAGCTGTAAGGATCCAGACATTCCCCTCAGCCCCCAGCCGAGCCTTTAAGCCTCCACGACATCATAAATCCAATCCCTGCTCTTCTCCATGCTGCAGCTCACTCACATCCTGAGGGCTCCTCCTTTCAAGCCCCACTCTTTTCTTTTGTTGCACGCCATCCTTCTCTTCTTCACGCTCTTTTCTGCCGCTTTGCTGAGCTTCGTACTTCCTGCTGAAGTCACAGGAGAGAAGAAAAAAACAACATCCCTCAAATCTGACTCTCCCCAGCTCTTAAAATGAATTTTTCAATATGAGATTTAGTTAAAAAGTGAGACATTTATCATGCTAAAAATCTTTACAATATTCATGACATCAGGTGGGATTTGTTAGATTTATGGTTATTCGTAGGCAAAGCAAAGTTACTGTCTGTGTTTCATAACTTGAAACACATTCAACACACATTTAAACATCTCTCTTTTGTTAAGGTCACAGGCTGAAGTGGTCCAAAACAGATTTATTTGTTTTTGAGAAATGTGAACAAACCAAATCTGAATTTTTCAGATCACACTGAGGCATTTGCACGTGGTCTTACATCTGATTCACCTCTGTTTTCCAGCTGTATAACCACTGTGTGAACAGTCAGCCAGGATGGAAAACACACACATTTGTTAGATAAATACAGAGAAGCTAAACTGGAGGGAACAGATCACATCCGAGCAGGTTTTCCAAAACTTGCAGGAGAAATGGGCAAGTTGTGTTCCATTTCCTTTGACTGTTTCCTGTTGTTTTTCATGAGATGCAGATCATGAAATGTGTATCAGATCATGTTGAGAGCAGATCAGAAATGATCAGTCACAACCCTAACCCTAACCCTGAAATAATAAAAATAAATCTAATAAATCTCTGATGAGTATCTCTGAAGGCCAAACATGGAAGCTGGAAGCTCATTCTGCTGTACGTGATGAATTAATGGAGTTCTGTCCACTAAAGACTTGCATCCACTAATTCATCAATTTTTAACCACTTTTCTGGCTCTGAGTCACAGAGTCAGAACACTCAGCAAAGTTCCCATAAGTCCGTCTCCCTCCACGTCCTCCAGCACTTCCTGGAGGATCCCAAGATATTCCCAGGCCAGATGGGATCACTCCAGTATGTTCTGGGACCTAGGATCTGGAATACCTACCAGGAAGGCATGCAGGAAAAGATGGCTGGACCTCCTCAGCTGACTCCTCAGTGCAGAGGAGTGGCGGTTGTCCTGCGAGCTCCTTCCTGAACCCCTCACACCATCCCTACAGCCGATTCTCAACACCTTGCAGCGGAAACTCATTTCAGCTACTTGTATCTGCAGCCTTGTTCTTTCTTATTCTTAATCTTGTTTTTTAGTACTCATCACCTTATGTAAGAGTCGTGTCTTCAGGTTCTTCACCAGAACAACATGCACCATCAGATGCTATAAATCTCACACTGCATCACACCCTCACTCATGAACAAGAATGAGATACTTCGAAGTCATCACTCGTCAGTTTGTGAGTCTTTGTTAGGAGCTGCAACACTGAGCCAACAACATGGCAGCAGCAGATGGAACAAACCACTACAGAAGAGTGTTTCCCACAGGCAGAAAATTTACTTGTGGCAGTGGGCAAAGCCCNCCCCCCCCCCCCCCCGCAGCTGACACGATCATATTCTATTCTCTCAAATAGAAATATACAGTACAGTACATATACAAAAATAGAACTATACATGTTGCAGTTCATCTTCTTGCTGTGTGTGTGTGTGTGACAGCAGTGTCGCAGCACAGTTGTATTTTTTTAATGCTTGGTCTACCTTCTACCTTGTGACCCGTGATTCAGATTTTATCTTACGAGCTACCTGAGCAGGCCGCCCAAGTAGAGCCTATGTATGGGAAACACTGCACAGACAGAGAGTTTTCATCCAAACAACGTCACATGTGACGCTGCATGTCCTTGGGTCCTGAGATAAACCTGCTGAATATCAGCTTCATGCATGCTGGGTTCTAGACAGAGATTTCTGCCTTTATAGGTAGATGTTGATTAATGTGCGTCGAAATGAAATATACATGTTGCGGTTCATCTTCTCGCTGTGTGTGCACGTGTCAGTGTGTGCAGCAGTGTCGCAGTTGTATTTTTTTAAGGCTGGGTTGTCCCGTGAAATCTGGACAGGTCTTCAGAAACCTGGGTGGGCCACCCAAGTAAAGCCTACGTGTGGAAAACACTACAGAAGATTCATATGACATCATCATGAGGCAAAAATATAAAAATAAAATGTAAAATGTAAGGAAAGCTCAGTAGAGGAAATCTCATGGATCCTCTGAGGAGCATGAATGTGTTCGAAAAGCAAAGTTAATGTCATGGAAATCTCCACATTACAGTTGAATATTTTATGTGAAAAGTAAATTTTTACATGATAACACTAAAGAAAATGACAATCTGTAATCCCCAAATCAGCAGATTTGGAGATTCTTTTCTCTATAAAACAATCCGACCAACATAACACCCAAGGCCACAAATCAGCTGAGGTGAGAGCTCCTGATGAAGCGCGTCTTTATGGAACATTAAAGGACCATACCGGTGATACTGCAATACATACAACTTGCATACACATTTTCCACAAAACTGTATAAAACTGTATTTTATTGTTGTATTTTATTTATTTATTATTTTACTATATCTTCTTCTGGGACTATGTTCCTTGGCGGAGACATACCTGTACATATTGTCTTCTGTGCAGCTCCGCGTTGAATCGGTAAAATTAAGCAACTTTGACAAAAAACTTAGACATCATGTTCACTGTGGATTATTTATCTCAGCTCATTTCAAGTCTCTACAAATTGATTTTTATGTCATACTGGAATGAATCGAAACCAGTGGCAGCCTGGAAGGTAGGAACAACAACTCTAACATTTAAAGCTCCAGTATGTTTTGGTAAACGGTTGTCAGTAATTTAATGTGTATACAAGTTGTATTTATTGGGCTCAAACATAGTAAATATAGTTGCTTCTTTAATTACCTCCATCGTTCATCAGGGAAGGTTAGATGCTTTCCACCTCTGTTGTGATTTTGGCTGCAAACCAAACGCTCCGCCTCCTTTCTCTCCGTGTTTTCTCAAGCCGCTGCTCTGCTGGTTTGTTTGGTGTGTTTGTGCAGGACTAACACAGCTGACAGTGACACAGTGCCGCCATTACCGCATATGTAGCTCACATTCCTGGCTAATTGGGTTTGAGGCCCCTGAGGGTGTGTATGTGAGTTAAATGGGGGATTGGCTGGACTGTGTGTGTGTGTGTGTGTGTCTGTGTGTGTGTTGAGTTTGTGCAGTATGGTAAAGGTTGAGGGGTCATTGGAGTTGTTGTTTGGTGTGTGTGCGTGTGCAGGAAAGGATAAATTGATAGTGGGCTCATGAAAATGAAGCTCACAAGCAGGAACAGAGCAGCAGCTCATCATCATGACTTCCTCTGAGAACTCTTACAAGTTGTATTTGTTTTTTTGGGTTTTTTTTTTTTTTTTTTGTGTATGTGTGTACATGTGTTTGTACACTTATGGAAAATGGAGGAACGATAAGGTCGAGAAACAAACAAGTGCTCCAAAGCAGAGTCGGGCGCCCGGCAGGGGGCCTGAGCTTGAGCGTAGCAGCTCCATAACACCAATTTCTTTCCTTCATCTACGCGTCTGCAGGCCTGATACACACTCTTTGTTTCCAATCTCTGCTTTTCCCCTCTTTCTTTGTCTCACTTGTGCTCCACTGTGAGCCCCACGCATTCACCGCTGGTTATTCATCTAATGTTGATGAGCGTTCTTTTTGCAGAGTGCACTTTGGCTGAAGAAAAAGTCGTCTTACCACGACGGGTGAAAGCACTCGGATGAATGCTCCACTCCTCCACTGCCCTATATTTCCTCATTCATTCCGAACTGAGCACGTTTCAGGATTGCTGTGAGTTTAATCACCCACAAGACACGAGTCACAGCGGCTGTACATCTGAACACCGGAGGAGGAGGAGGAGGAGGAGGAGGCGGAATTGGAGGAGAGGGAGGAAGGGGAGGAGAACAGGACACGGTGGTGAAAAGGCAAGAGCCGGCAAAAAGGTGGGATGGCGTGGCTCATCTGTGAATAGGCTGCAACAGAAAAGGCGGCGGGTGACGGCGCGGGCGTTCGGATGAGCCGTGAAGGATGATGAGCAGGCGGAAATCATGTAAGTGATACACACAGCTGTACGTATTCAGAAGGAGTTTCAAAAGTCAAACTTCTATCTTTCTATGTATGGGTAAGAGATGGTAAATTGAGGAGATTAAACTTGAGTGTATTCAGGCGTAGAAGTCATGATTTTGCTGCATATATCTCTCTTACTTATCCCCACATATGGTAGAAATCCTCATTTTAATGAGTTTGTTAATGTAGGAACTCATAATGGATGATGAGTGAAGGAAACAAGCTAAAAGAGCAATGGTCGTCATGTCTGACTCAAAACCTGCTGCGTTTTTAATTCTGACACTGAGAGTGACTGTAAAGCCCAAAGTCTTTAGTGTCTTTATTCTAAAACTTTCATAAAAGAGGGGTCAGGAACATTGAAGACAATTAATGGGGCAAGATTTTTAGTCTCATTTTAGCAACTCTGTAATCAGTGCCTGAAGTGGGCTGGTACACACCGGTACAGTACCGGGACCTCTGTGATTTTCATTTCAGAGTACCGGGACATTTTTGGGAGTACTGGAACCTCTCATAAATCTCCTGTACTCTACTGCAGAACAACACAGAGGAAAACAATCACAGATATAGAAACAACAGCAAAGGTTGCAGCTGGATGAATTAAATCAGGGGACTGCATATTTATATACCCGTATATACCGGTGTGTCCCCTCCCCTCCCCAGACTCCACCCGATGACCTACCAATGGTGCAGCACAAAGATAAGGATAAAACTGGCACCTTGTTTTGTCCACTTCAAGCACTGTCTGTCATCAATATAATGCTGCGTTCATTGAACATGGGCTGCATCCTTTTGATGCATACCTTTTAAGGTCACGTGTGTCTGTCTCCCACAGACACTCATTTGTCTGTCTCTCTATCTGTCTGTCTCTCTGTCTGTCTCTCTGTCTGTCTTTTCAGGCTTCCACCTGAGCAGAGGTGTGTAGTAATATGTTCCATTTACTCTGTTACATTTACTTAAGTAACTGTTTCACAAAATTGTTTTTTCTGAGTAGTTTTATTGCAGGATACTTTTTACTCATACTTGAGTATATTTATGAAGAAAAGTATATACTTTTACTCCTTTACATTTGGTTGCACTTTTTTGCATTACTTTTTTATTCATATTTATTTTTTTTTATTGAGCGAGACATCGCTCCGACGCAACAAGTCAAAATTCTCCACTTTCTCCACTGCAGCAGAGAAAGTGAAAGTGACTGCTCCACTGTGTGTGTGAGAGAGCTTTGGTCTAATCGCACTGTATTGTCATCTCCATGACAACGATGGGTTGACATGGCTTGATAGGTGGGCCCGCTGGGCCTTTGCAAATAATATAATATCAACTAAAATGAACTTAAACTAAGCAAACACAATTTTTTTCTTTCATAATTTTCTTGGCTTTTAGACGAAAAATGGATTCTAAAAAGAGAAAGGCTGGCACGGACAAACAGCAACAATTACAGAGTTATTCATTCCCAGAATCATTGGTATTTTCATCTTGCCATATTCAGTGATCCCCAGCCCCAAAGTCTAGTAAAACCAACAGCTACATAATGCGTTGAGTCTTTGTCTGCTAAAGATGTGACATTTCAGCCTCTAAGAATCAACATGGAACTTGAGAAAACATGTGGCTTGAGCTGCAATGTTAGCTACTTAGCTAGCTGCTGCTGCTAATGCTAACTCAAGTTTTCCTGTTCTATTCTGAGTAAATTCATGAAGCTAACCTAGCTAACTGTCTTAACTAGCTGCTGCTGCTAACACTAACGCTAACTCAAGTTTTCCTGTTTTATTCTGAGTAAATTCATGAAGCTACCCTAACTAACTGTCTTGGGGCCAGGCCAGAATTGTCGTGATTTGTTATGTGGTAAATATTTGATTTATTACTGTCTACTGTTTCTTTATATGATATGATTTGGATTGTATTAGAAGCTACATGTGGCTACTTTGCATTTTTTCCCTCAGATGAGCACTTTATAGTTTGTTGATTATTCTAAAGAATAAGCTTGATCAAAGTTACTCAATAATCAAGTAATCTTTTTATAGATACTTTATTACTCTCACTCAAGTAATCTTTTTATAGATACTTTATTACTCTCACTCAAGTCATTATTTTGGTGAGTACTCTGNACTCAAGTAATCTTTTTATAGATACTTTATTACTCTCACTCAAGTCATTATTTTGGTGAGTACTCTGACTTATACCTGAGTTACTCATTGACCTGTCTTCAGCAGAAAGATGGTGTTCTCTAACTGCTGTTTGACTTTTCCCAGTCATAAGTCTGAAATTCCAAGTTCCAAAATTACAATGAATGAACCCCCCACCACCACACACACACACACACACACACACACCACCACCACCACTCAAGAAAAAAGATTTTTTTAAGTACCGGCCTGAATAAATGATGTGCCACCTGATTATACAGCTGCTTTATATCCTTTACTGAAGTAAACGTTACCTTAATTTTGAGTAGGATATGTCGATGTTATGTTCACCTCTCTCTCTTTCTCTGTCTGTGTGTGTGTGTGTGTGCATGGAGAAGAAACGTAGCAATGAAAACAGAGCGATGGAAGACAGGAGGGTGATAATACACTGGAATCTGTCTTCTTTCCTTACGCCTTCTCATTTCTCCATCACGTCATCTCTGCTTGACCAGTCCCTCTTATCATCGGTATCTCAATTGACGTTCCTTCCAAAGTACTAAAGTACCCACACTCCGTTTCCTCCTCCCGCCTTCCTCTTTGTCTACCGCCTCCTCTTGTTAAGGAGGCTTTCTCCGGATGCTCATTAAAATCTTCTCAGCTGAATCGGACAGGGAGAGATGCAGCAGACATGTCCTCCATCCTTCTTTCTCCCTGCGTGCTCGCTGTTTCTCTGCCAAAAAAGAATCAGCCTGAAGTTTTTTCCTCTCTACTGTTTCAATTTGAAGTGCTTCTGGGAAGATTGTTTATGGTGGAAATAGCCATGCCAATAAAGCTTGTTTACTGAGCTGCACGCTGAAGCAGGAGGCAGAGAAAAAGACCACGTCAGTGAGACAGAGACAAGAGACAGACATGTGCATTAGTTTGGTAGTAAACTAAGATTCTTTCACACATTATTAGGATGTTTTCAGACCTGCAGGACGTTTCTTTGCTCCAAATCAGGGATTCAATATTTGCATTTACCATTTGGTTCAGATTCACACAGAAAAACACCCAATTAAACCAAAAAATATCAGCAAAATTCTTATGAGAACACTCTTCTCTGCTCATTGGTCAGAAATGTCTGGGAGCGGGAGAGGGAAAATCCAAACAGGAAGTAGTTTCTATGGTGTCAAAGTAAATCAGAGTAACAAAGATGAATGTGGATCCTTTCCTAGTCATAGCATCATTTGATTCATAAAGAAGAAAACTATGACAGCAGAAGCTGAATCTGATGTAGAGTCGTGTGGAAAACCATGTTGTTTTTGTGGCAGGGGGATTACATTTATGAGTTAAACTGGTATGTTTCTACCTGCTCCTGTATTAGAGACACTATAGTAGTGTAGTTTCATTCTGATGTTCTCACACATTTGTACCTGTTCCTGTAATAGTAAAACTCTGATAAGGTAGTTCCATTCTGCTTCCTCTCATCCCGTAAGCAGGAGTGGCACACATGAGAATCCAAAGAGGTGTGGCTTATTAGTCTGCGACTCCACTACTTGTGAAAAGAGGCGGTGAAGAAACCCCGTGTGTACTGCTAATTTGTGATGTGTGCCAGGTAATGTGCAGGAAGCGCTGAGAACGTGGACATTTTGACTGTAAATGCTGTAACGTTGTCAGCTGGTAGGAACGGGTGTTGTTCCTTCTCGAGGTGTATTTGCTTTGTCTGTCTGTTTGGTTGTGTTGTTTTATAATGATATTAATCACAGTATTAAACATTTGTGCAGAGAAGTAATATTCTGAAATTATCAATGGCAAACAGTTATTATACACTATAGATAGTTACCATGGCGATATATTTTGACCTTTTTTATTTCAATGTCACACAAGAAAAAATATTTATTCACCTGTTAGCGATCATTTCCATTCACAAAGCTCGCTTCCACGCCGCCATGTTGAGTGACGTCATACTCGTGAAGTCAGGGTAGATCATTTTGGTCCGAGTTTCCCAGTCGGAGCTCTGACTTCAAATGCCATTCCAACTCATTTTTCCAAGTAGTAAGTCAGAAAAATCCGAGTTCTGAGGGCTGTCGAATGCAGCATAAGACAGATAGAGGAGAAGGACATCACAGTATAACGTCATCATCTTTGTCTAGGCTGTGTGCGCTCCGATTTTATTCTGGTCAGCAGAGCTCGTATGAGTTGAGTCCAGCAGACTTTTAGCATATTATTGTTAGAATTGTTATTGACCTTGCCTGTTAATTAAGATTGTCCAGCTATCCATTTTTTTTTTTTTTTTTTTTAATTTGAAGACTGACATTGTTTCTGTTTTCTAGCTTATTGCTGGCTGGGGAGTGCCTGCTTGGTCTTTCTTCTTCAATTGCATCCATCCATTCTATCCATTATCCTCCGCTTATCCAGGTCCGGGTCCACGGTGGCAGCAGACTAAGCAGACTGGCCCACACTTCCCTGTCCCTAGCCAGGACCTCTGACTCCTCCTGGGGGACTCTGAGGCATTCCCAGGCCAGCTGGGAAATGTAATCCCTCCAGTGTGTCCTGGGTCTTCCCAGTTGGACATGCCTGGAAGACCTCCCTAGGGAGTCAACCAGGGGACATCCTTACTAGGTGCCCAAACCACCTCAACTGACTCCTTTTGATGCGGAGGAGCAGCGGCTCTACTCCGAGTCCCNTAGGTGCCCAAACCACCTCAACTGACTCCTTTTGATGCGGAGGAGCAGCGGCTCTACTCCGAGTCCCTCCCTGATGTCCGAGCTTCTCACCCTGTCCCTGAGAGTGAGCCCAAACACCCTACAGAGGAGCCTCATTTCCGCCACTTGTATCCACGATCTTATCCTTTCAGTCATTACCCAGAGCTCATGACCATAGGTGAGGATAGGAACGTAGATTGATTGGTAAATTGAGAGCCTCGCCTTCTGGCTCAGCTCCCTCTTCACCATGATGGTCCAGTACAGCATCCGTAGGACCTTGGATGCTGCACCAATCCATCTATCAATCTCACACTCCATCCTACCCTCACTCGTGAACAAGACCCCGAGATACTTAAACTTCTCCATCTGGGGTAGTGATTCCCCTCTAACCTGGAGGGAACAGTCCACTTTTTTCCTACAGAGCACCATGGTCTCAGACTTGGAAGTGCTGATTCTCATCCCAGTCGCTTCACACTCAGCCTCAAACCTGTCCAGTGCACGTCGAAGGTCATTGTCTGATGAAGCCAGCAGAACCACATCATCTGCAAAAATCAGAGATGCAATTCTGAGGTCACCAATTGAGGTATTCAACTGCATGTTGGTTGTAATTAAGGTTTTTCTTTGTGTGTATTTGTGTGAATTCAATATCTGTGATTAGTGCATGAGTGTTTTCAGGGAGACCATCCCACTGACCCACAGCCTCCAGAAGCTACATGACCATGTCCATGGTGGTCTTAGAGACACTCCTCCAATGGACAGAAGACACTGTTACTGTTTATTCTGATATTAAATTTTGCTATTTTAAAAGTATTGAACTTAGAAATAAAGAACTACATGTTCACCTGAGTTGATTGGTAACAATAAACTCTTGAATCATTGTTAACCAGAAGTCACGTCTGTCATTTCTTTTACACTTACCTGTGGATGAGACTTCAGGTGTAAGATATTTGGGGTCGGTCTCTGGGGAGAACTCATGTCTTAAGTGTGGCTGTTAGCTACCTAGAGACATCCTTATGCCCTTCAGGTCACATTTCACATGATGTGAAGAAGACGTGCTGCCTTCAGATGCTGAACAGGAGAATGGAGCAACATGCTGAGAACATACAAACACATGCTAACCTGAACACACGTTAAGTTTGATGTTATGAGCTTTTCACAGCATCTGTTTGATTTGTTAATCAAAGGGGTTATTTACTTGACATTAAGCAATCACACTAATCAATCAACTTCTAATCAATCAACAGATCAATAGATTGATCTGTAATTTGTTCTGAAGTCATGATGATCATGTTGAGACCACAACCGAATCGCTCCAGAGTTACTTTGGAACCAGACTGAGACCTCCTCCTGAACATGGTTTGGGTGTGGTTGTTTTGGGGGTGACGTACCAAAGGGAGGAAACGAGCTTTAATTCCCAAACCAGACCAAAGAAAAACGCCATGCTCAGGCCTTCTGCAGGAACTAACATCCCGATGCATGGGGGCTGTGCTGTGTGTGTGTGTGTGTGTAGGCCAAGGTCAAGGTCAACTTTATTAGTCTCCAAGGAGAAATTTGGCTTAGGCATCAAGGTTGCTGTTCCATACACACACACATCCATTCTACATTCAAACCTCAAGTACAGCTGTACACACAACATCATAAAAAGTGCCATGTGCTATTGTACATTACTAGCATAAAAACCACAGTACTGATGATAAAAAAAAAAGATCAAGATAAAATATCCATATGTGTACTGGCTGTTGCATACTCTATACAGAACATGAAACACAACATCATGCCAAACACAATCACAATACCAATAATCGCAATTAATACAATCTCAGCTAACATCCAACATAGTATAATAATATTAAGAATATAAAAAGATGATGATTAAAAATAATCATAGAGCCTGTATAAGTAGGATAGACATAATGAGGGATAATAATCCTACATTATTAAAGTGACATCGATTAATCCGTAATGTTGTTCAGTAATTTTGTTGGCACCAGAGAGAATTTATACTTATTTGAGTTATATTTTGGCAGTGATACCTTCCACCTGGTGGTAAGAGCTCATGGTTTGAATTGGATATGATTCTCCTTGCTTGTTTAATGCCTGATTTGTCAAATATCTTTTGTAAAAGTGTGAGGGGAAGCTGGGGAGTAGTGGTTGTGGACTGGGGTCCCTGCATCCTGTGTGTGTGTGTGTGTGTGTGTGTGTGTGTGTGTGTGTGTGTGTGTGTGTGTGTGAAAGAGAGAGACAGTGTATCAGTGCTGCTAGAGTGTGTGTGTGTGAGATCAGATCAAAACTTTCCATTTAAATAAACTGATCTGCTGAGTGTTTTTATCTATCAAAGTTAATGATCACTGACGTGAGAGACAAATACAGTTTAAAACATCTGACTTCATACTGATGAAAGTTACCATCAGACTCTTAATTTTAGTGTGATGGTGTTTTTTTTTTTTTTTTTTTTTTTTNTTTTTTTTTTGTTTTTCAGAGTTGTTTTGCAGGCTGTGGTGCAGAAGTGTGTCATGGCCTCCCACAGCAGTCTGTCACCTGCCTCACCTGCCCTGCAATTTTAACGCAATACACTGACTCTATGCACACCTAGGTGGGGCTCACATTAAGGGAGGAATAATAATAGTTGTAACACATAAAAAAGAGGGAAAGAAGGGGGTGGGTTATGGAATAGGGTCAGGCTGGGCGCAAGTGGTTGGAGTGCTGGGGGGTAGTGGTTGTGGACTGGNTGGAATAGGGTCAGGCTGGGCGCAAGTGGTTGGAGTGCTGGGGGGTAGTGGTTGTGGACTGGGGTCCATCCCTGGGTCCTGGCTCTCTGTGGTCTCACGGCCCATCCTTGGTGCTCGTGGGACATGATGGACATCTCTCTCTGGATCTCCTGGGATGTCTCTGTGGGGAGTGGCTGGCTTGCTGATGAGGGGCGGGCATCCTGGTTGGTGTTGGGGAATGCTGTTCCACTCATGGTTGAATGGCCTCCTGACATTGGGCATGGGTGTGTGGGGGTGGGGTNTGCTGGTTGTGTAGGGGGGTTCTTGGATTGGGGGTCTGCCCTGCATGGAAAGGGCTCCAAGTGTCTGGGTGCATCCCTCGCCTGGGGATCTTGCCCTCGCCAGCTTGGCGGGCCTTGCTCATGCGTGGGTGTGTCAGCCTTTGGCCTGCTGTGCCCCGCCCCGGCCGTTTGATCCCCCATGGTATTGTGGCCCATGTGGTATGGGGCTGGGGCCCATAGAGAGGGCCCCAGCCCCATTGTCCTGGTTCCGTTGTCCTGGTTCTCCTCTG
Source organism: Lucifuga dentata (assembly GCA_014773175.1). Lineage (NCBI taxonomy): Eukaryota > Metazoa > Chordata > Actinopteri > Ophidiiformes > Bythitidae > Lucifuga > Lucifuga dentata. Next base: position 27,664 of record VXCM01004946.1, read on the forward strand.
TCCCCCTGGGGCTCTGTGTTCTGGGTGTCTCCATCTAGGGTGTGCCGCCCAACTGTGTGGCTTCTGTCGGGCTTGGAGAGGTCCCAGTACTATGGAAGGTTCTGTGTTCAGGTCCCGGCCCGACATACCAGCTATAGTTGAGACCTGATCTTCAGTATCTGGGTCTCTGAGGTTGCTGGACCAGTGTTTGAGACCATCACCACCACTTAGTGCTGGGTGTTCTCAGGGGAAGCAGAACTATGGGGATCTGGATTTGGGGCATGGAACACCACAAATTAAAGAAGCAGACTGTTTATTACTGTCACTGTTTGTTTATTTGTGTTTGTTTGTCTTTGTGTGGTTGTTCAGGCCCTGCTTGATAGAAATTGTTTGTAGTTTTAAATAAAATGTGATAGATTAGGAAAGTAGGGCCCGTGAAGGTCACACACTCACATACGCACATCATGTTATGTCTGATGCAAGATCAAAAATTCAAAACGGTTTATGCCAATCATGACATATACCACAACTATATATGCAGACAGATGGAGGAAAAAAAATGGCGGTGTCTTTTATGAATCACTTCCTGACATGTAAATAAAGAAATACTGTAGTAATGCCATTTAAAGACAAATGCTAAAAGATGCTGGTAACAGATGTTTATGAATGAAGGAATGTGATTACGTGATGATATTTGCTGTTATCAATACATTAAACCTTTATGAAATACTCCATTTACAAAGGAAAAGCTGCTACATTATGGCTGCATCATTGTTCTTTTCCGTGTTATAATCATGTCATTTTAATTTCATATCTCTATTTTTGGGATTTTCCCACTTAAATCACAGACATGAATCATTCTGCACAAGAAATACTTTTATTTGAGTGTATTTTACTGCTAATATGTGTTTTACTGAAAATGAAAATGTTAGTGTTGGATTTTAAGTTGTAATGGTAAAAATTTCAGTACTTCTCCCGCTGGTGTTTATCACAGATGCATAATACGCACACACACACACACACACACACACACACACACATACACACAGGAAGTCATCTTGGCCCACTGGCTCCCAGCACTAATTGAATGCCTCTCCTGACAAATGGATTGTTGAAACCACACCTGCAATGCACCATTAGACTCTCCTCTCCCCTTTATCCACCAAGGACTCTGAGTCAGTGAGTGTGCACGCACACGTGTGTTTGGGTGTGAGGGAACAGACACAGGTAGAGTTCAGCCTGAGCTTCTATTCATTCTTCCTAAGTCGGAGCATTTAAAAGGTTCTGTCATGGTCACATTCAATTTACTTCAACCTTCAAACCTTTAAGACGGAGTTGTGTGTATAAAGGATTTGAACAGATCTGATGCTGAACACATTAAGGGTTAGGACACATTAAAGTACCATCGTACCAGCCATTTTGGATGTTTGAGCCTAATATATTCAATTTTCATACATGCTACATTCCTGACAATCATTTCCCAAAGGATATTTTGCAAAATCCTGATATTTTGCAAAATCTCTTAATCTTTCAAAATCAAATATTCAAATGATGATTAAAAATCCATGTTTCTCCTGCTAATAGTTATGCAGCCTATGAAGTCACGGTCCTTTAAATTTTTCCATAAACGCAGGTCTTCTTTTGGGACTATATTCCCCGGTGGAGGCATACATTCACTCCACACTGTTTATTGAACTTAAATGCTAAAATTATGTAACTTCTAAAAAAAACCTGAATACACGTCTTGTTGGTGATGATGGATTACCTATCCCAAGAATGTTTCAAGTATCAACAAGCTGATTTTAATAGCGTACCACAATGAACTGAAACCAATGGAAGTCTGGAAGGAAAAACATTTTTAATTCACCATTCCAGTAGTATGCTTTGGGAAGTGATTGCCAGTAATGTTACGTGTATGAAAACTGAATATATTAGGCTCAAACATGCAAATTGGGTGGTATGGTCCTTTAAGGGTTAGAACACATTAACAATTAGAACACATTAAGGGTCAGAACACATTAAGGGTTAGAACACATTAAAGGTTAAAACATATGAAGGGTTAGACCACATTAAGGGTTAAAACACTTGAAAGGCTAGAACATATTAAGGGTTAAAACACCATGAAGGGTTAGAACACATGAAAGGTTCGAACACATTAAGGGTTAAAACACCATGAAGGGTTAGAACATATTAAGGCTTAGAACACATTAAGGGTTAGAACATATTAAGGGTTGGAACACGTTAAAGGTTAGAACATATTAAGGGTTAGAAAACATTAAAGGTTAAAAACATGAAAGGCTAGAACACATTAAGGGTTAAAACACCATGAAAGGTTAGAACATATTAAGGGCTACAACACATTAAGGGTTAGAACATATTAAGGGTTAGAGCACATTAAGGGTTAGAACACATGAAAGGCTAGAACACGGTTAGAACATATTAAGGGTTAGAACACTGGATGGCCAATATATTGAGTCGTATTGTCTTTTGTAAAGGTACAGATCAGGAGCCCATAAAAGAATTCCAGCAATTGCTTAATTTCTTTCTCGGACACGTATGTAAGAAACTGCCCCATCGGCAGTACTTTTCATAAACATAGCCACTAACTGTCTGAATGTGGAGGTTTAATGTCTGTGAGCTTAGTGACAACTAGCTGTTTACGTATTTTAAGGTATTTTAATGATCATGATATTCAAGATAGTATGATATGTTAGTACAGAAGAAAATAATACTACAAACTGCACCAACAAGTAAAAATGAATGAGTGTAAAAGTAGAAACAAAGTTTTTCTCTTCAGTAAAAGTATAAATAACTAAATCCTGTAATTTAGCTTGTAAAGAATAACTCAGATTAGCTTTAGCTGCTCGTCTTCAGTCATTATAAAACATAAATAAAATGACTGATGATGTCATCAGATCTGATCTTTAGCAGGTTATGATTTTCCCTCCAGAGCTAAATAGTCTGTATGATGCTAAACTTAAATACGCTCTGAAGTCCAAATCCACCACAAGACAAGAAGTCAGCTGAAGTTAGTGTAGCGGCTAAGCTAACACTATTAGCAGCTAAGCTAACACTGTTCATACATCACAATAACAAGTCATGATGACAACTGCTAAGCTAATTTCACTCCACCATTAGCTTGTTCTGTCACACGAAGTACAGCTAGCTAACGCTACAGCTATGCTAGACTGAGTCAACATCACTTCCTGTTTGTTTTGTGTCTCAAATCATCTGATTGGTTCTCCTCCTCATGTGACTTTCTTGGTACTCACCAGGGGTTTCTGCTTCAGGTGGAGAAACTAATTTTTTGTGTTTCCAACTTTAGCTGTTAGCAGCTTGTAGCCAAACCATTTCAAACAACAGAGAAGATAATTCAATAGACGCTGAACTGATTACTTGATTAGTTGATTAGTTTCTTCTTGTGTGTGTTGTAAAAATGTAAAAATCTACAACACAGCATAAAGTCACAATATCAATGCTGTGATATGATAAATTTTCATAGTCATGAATATGATATGACATAGATGACACAGCCCTACACACACACACACACACAGGACTCTGATCTCAACTTCAGTAAGTCAACTCATGAGACGACTCACACTGCATAATAACTGACCCAAGTTTGACATGATGTTTGTAGTATTTTCCAGGCACTGCAGCTCTTCTTAAACTACACATCCAATGACATGCCATCAGTCTGAAATTCGACTCTGACTTTGAACTGTAGTTCACTTCTTTCAACTCAAGTTTGAAATCTGCTCCGGTATCTGCCTGGCCTCACCCTGACATCCCTCTGTGGCATCTAAAGGACCTGTGTGTGATCTGAAGTTAACCTGATATCCAGCTGAGCTGAACCCATCCTTGTTTGGACAGAGCTGTGTGTTAAACCCTGAAGGCCCCACTTTAACTGAACCCGTTCCAAACCTAATCCCTTACCCCAAACCCAAACCCTCACATGTTCCTGACTACTAAACCTTTTCTTCCACTTCTCTCTGGAATCATATTTCCGAGACATTAATAATGGAGATCAGGTGGAAGCAGTGCTGCTTATGGACCCCCCCCCAACTTATTTAACAGGCATCTTCATCAAGGTCTGGGCCCATTTAATCCATCATTGGAGCAGTGATTAAAAATGAAACAGACTTAAATGTGGTAATCAATCATTTAATAGGTTAACAGGCTTAAAATATCAGAACTCTCTCAATCTGAGCCCACTGAGGGAAAAAACAAGAGAGAGAGAGAGAGAGAGAGAGAGAGAGAGAGACCAAGGAGAGAGGGAGGAGGAAGAGAAAGAGAAAGAGTACTATCTGAAAAGCATCAGTGACATGTACATGCCATCACAAAATGTAACTACTTATGGCTTAGGTTACAACACCACTGTTCTCTCTCTCTCTCTCTCTCTCTCTCTCTCTCTCTCTGTGTGTGTGTGTGTGTGTGTGTGTGTGTGTGTGTGTGTGGATTGTCAGTAAAGCACATTTGAACAGTCTGCCATGCTGGATTATAAACCTCTTCATCTGAAACAAGATGCTGCCAGATAATAATGATAATAGGAGCTCTGTACTGTGTTTAGGATGATGAAGATGGTGTTTCTTTTTCTACACTGTGTTGTATTTTTATATGCTTATATAAAAAAAGTTTCATCTTGCTAACGTTAGTCCATGTGCATTATCTTTAAGCATCCATATTGCAAAATCTGAGTTAAAATTGATCGCTGAATGTTTTGTAGGAATCCAGGAAAGCAGCTATCCTGGGATTTTGGTGGAAAAAGGAAAAGCAAGACCTTTACAGTGAAGACTTTAGCACCAGAATCAATTCACAGCATTAAGTGGCTTCACATGTAACTTATTAACTCCAAAAAAGTGAACTTTTGGAGATCTTGGTGTTAAGTAGCTCTTTAAGTAGGAAGACTGATTTTGCAGATTGCATCTGAAAAGACGAGGGTGCATCTTGGCTACATTTTCACGACAGGCATTGATAATCCAACCCCGTCTTTAAAGAAACAAAGTTAGAGCCTTCATCTCTTAACAATTACAGAGCTGACCCAACTCACCACCAGGTGAGTTGGGTCAGTGAGGTGGTGATCANTTAACAATTACAGAGCTGACCCAACTCACCACCAGGTGAGTTGGGTCAGTGAGGTGGTGATCAGTTGACAGCTCTGCCCCTCTCTTTACCTGAGTGTCCAAGACACACGGTCACAGGTCTGATGATACGATTATAAAATCAATCATTGACCTTAGATCTAGGGTGCTCTGGTACCAAGTACACTTATGAACACCCTTGTGCTCAAACAAGGTGTTCATGATGGACAGTACATGGCTTGCACAGAAGCCCAACGGCAACACACCACTCGGGTTCAGATCAGGGAGGCCGTTCCTCCCGATCACTCCCCTCCAGGTGTCCCCGTCATTGCCAACATGAGCACTGAAGTCCCCTAGTAAAACTATGGAGTCACCAGGGGGGGCCTTATCCAGGATCCCACCCAGAGTCTCCAAGAAGGCTGTGTACTCTGAATTGCAGTTTGGTGCATAAACACAAACTACAGTCAGGGCCCTCTTTGAAACATGAAGTCGCATTGAGGCAGCCCTCTCGTTCACCGAGGAGAACTCAAAATTTCAGCGCTCAGTCTGGGACTTGTGAGTATCCCCACACCCACCCAACACCTCTCACCCTGAGCAACTCTGGAAAAAGAGAGAGTCCAACCCCTCTCCAGGAGTTTGGTTCCAGAGCCCATGCTGTGCATGGAGGTGAGCCCAACTATCTCTAGGTGATACCTCTCAACCTCCCTCACCAGCTCAGGCTCCTTTCCCGTCCTTAAAGTCAGACTCCATGTCTGAGAAACAGTTCGTGTGGGCCTATGCCCTTGTCCACCACCCGTTCAGCAGCACACCAGCCCCTTCATTCTCTTCTTGCGGGTGGTGGGTCCACAAAGAGCTGATACCACATTGTCTCTTCAGGCTGAACCCAACTGGAGCTCATGGTTGCAGGCCTGGCCACCAGGTGCTCACCTATGAGCCACCCCATCCTGGGCCTGGCTCCAGAGGGGGGCCCCAGTTTCCCTCTTCCAGGTGAGGTGGCTCTTTCCTCATTAGCATCTCTCATGAAGGGGATTGTGAATCACTCTTAGTCTGGCTCCTTACCTGGGACCAATTTGCCAAGGGAGGCCCTACCAGGAGCAAACGCTCCAGACAACACAGCTCCCAGGATCACTGGAGCACACAAACCCTCCACCACAATAAGGTGGCGATTCAAGGAGAGGGTGAGGTTCACCACTTTGTGAAAAACTGCGTGGCCATTGCTTTCTGAAACTCTACGTGTTGTAACAGTCACACCTGTGTATTATTTAGGTCCAGCCAGTTAGGAGGATAGTGTAGCATTGCTGGAACAACTGTAGTTTGATAAATCTATGATTATGTTTTTCTGGGATGCAATCAGTTTTCAGACTGCATCTGTGGGGAGGCATGCTGAAGCCACGCGTACATTACCTCCCCTTCTACAGACACCTAACTGCTCTTCTCAAACAGACACAATACACAANCACACACCCAGGAACTCCTCAAGATCCCCTACCGTGATCTTGTCTCATTCAGTCATAAAGCCTGCAGAACAGATACTGTAAGACAATGAAACAAAACTTTAAATTCCTCTAACTTCCTGGATGCCACAGTAACCAGACGTTATCACCTCAGAGAGACTTGGTAACACTTTGATCTTTAAAAGCTCCTCTGCCATAAAGACAAGAACACAAATGGCCACTCATTTGATCATCTCACAGACTCCACCAAAGTGGCTCCAAACCATCTGAGCAGAAATAAGGACATTGTACTATACCACCAAATAAGACTCTTAATTCAGAATCTATTTAGGAAACAAGAAGATGTCTGAAGTTACAATAATGTTTAGAGTCATTAAATGAGTTATCTCTCTCTCTCTCTCTCTCTCTCTCTCTCTCTCTCGTACCTTAAAACTATGTTCAGATATTGAAATTCATTTTCATTTACTACATGCTTTTGTTGTATTTGTGTTTGTGTTTATTTAGTTAAAGGATTTAGTTTTATATGTGTTACATTTCTCCAACACACTTCTGAAATCACAGAACATCACATTGTTATTTTATGGTCCTTTAAGTTCACACAAAATCTGTTTAACAATCTACAACAGTCTAAGCTTTTGTTTTATCTTTGTAATGTTTAGAATACTTACATTAATGTAAAAATAGATTTAGTCAAGTAAAGATCATCAGATTTCAAAACAGAGTGTTTTAGATGTTTAGATTTTGTGATAAATTCCTATTAGACAACAAAAGAGATGATTTATTTGTGTAACATGGTTTTACTCATGTCAGCATGTCATACTGTGAGTTTACTATGTGAAAATTCTATGTATCATGCTTTGACAATGGGAAATGAGTGGACTTAGTATAAGTTATGTTTCTGTAATATCACAGATTAAGCTGCTTCGAGCTGTTTGCCTGCCTTCATGACATCATCAGGAAGCATGGGCGTGTTTCTACAACGCACCAAGGGCTTTTCTGTATACAAACCCACTCCGCCATTGTTCGTCTCTTGGTCTCTTTGTCTCTTTTGCTCTCTTTTGACTCTCTTTGCCTCTCTCTTTTGCTCTTTCCCCAGACCCTTTCCACTCTTAGGCTCTCTTGGGACTGCTCTCGTCCCTTTCCACGCTGCATGGTGGCTTCTCTTCTCTTCTCTTCTCTTCTCTTCTCTTCTCTTCTCTTCTCTTCTCTTCTCTGCTCTGCTCTGCTCTCCTCTCCTCTCCTCTCCTCTCCTCTCCTCTCCTCTCCTCCTTTCTTCACCACACTGCTAAAACTCCGGCTAGCGGTTCTTTATTTTAAAGTAATCAAAAGTAACTTTATTAGCTGCTCTAAGAAGTTTTTGCCTGAATCAGCGATAGATGTTATCACGACCTCCACGTGATTTCATTCAAGCTATTCAGTTCTAGCTACAGTTAATTCTCCAAGTTAGCTGCTCTGTCACGTGTCTCAGCTCCACTGACCACGTTGGGATTCAACTCCAGCACTGCAACTCGGTTCGACCTAAAGTCCAGCTCCCAGCTCCAGCTGTTCGTCGAGAACTGCGCTGATCTGGTTCCAAAGGAAGACATTGTTTGTCCAGACCCGTGGCCTGTCACCGTGGATCTGACACCCGAATCCTGAGGACTGCCTGCGCGCACCACGTGGTGACTTCAGCCAAGACGTGACCCATGCTGGATGCATCCAAAGACTGGCGATCCGACCTTTCCACACCATTGGAGTGATCAGGCCCAACATAAGATCTTGGTTTTGCCGATGTTAAAGTGATGCAGCCTAACTACGTTATTTTCCCATTTCCATATCTTTCTTACTAACCATTTTCTATTTTCATAATTGCCATACTAACTCCGTAAAGTAAAGCTAGACTCAGTCAACGATAGAATAGATTAGGATTTTATTTTGAAAATCCACCAGTTTTCCATTGTCAAGCCTGGTTTTCATATCTCACATAATATCTACCTCATTTGTATATTATTCTATTTCTCATCAGTAACTAAATGTTAACCTGTGCAATAGTACTTTGTTTGCCTGTTTCAGTTTGGTGAGGAAATCACTGAATGAGAAAAGAATCATTACTTTTCAGATTTGAGCCCGAATATTAATTTAAGGTCTGAGACTGAATATTAATTAAATAATCAAAATATTAAGTTTAAACAACTTAATTTTCCACATAATGTGGATGGTGTACAATTTAAAATAAGATTAACATTTTATTGAAATTATGATCTTAACATTGCAACCATTGCTTTACCTTAATTAATTATCTGTAGCACACTACTGATACGCTACTACAGAGTATAAAAGGCAGCCATTTTCCATCATGCTCTGCTGCTGTTAGCATGACGCCTCCATGTCCGCTTTCCCACTGTTCCTGCTTTGTTTGGGTGAAATAAGCACTTTTTGGTTGGTTTGTACTTCAAGTCTTCTGCCTTATGTTGTAGCAGCAACGTATCGGCCATCCTAACATATATTCTGTACTACACTGCAAAGATTAGTGTGCCTAATCACACGTAAAGAACAGATCTGCCATGCAACATATCAAAACATGCAGCAGTTATCACAAAGTTTAGGTCCAACAAGGAGCAAAGACAGAAAAGCAGCGTCAGTCCAACTGCAGCAGAGACAGCCAATAAAAAGCAGCAGAAACAGGATCACTTTGTCATGTCTGATTACAGCAACGAAACACACTGAATTCATAGATATTATTCAGATGACAAATGATTTTGTGAAAAGTTTTGATAATTTTTGTCAAAATTGGACATTTTTCATTTCTAAACTGAAATAACACCAGTGTCCAGAGGATGTAGACAGTGAAGAGGATGATGGTGAGGAAGATGAGGCCAAAAGCTTCCAGTTCTTCAGTTACTTTATCCAACCTCATTTTGCTGTTGTCTGCATAAAGTTTTAGTTTTTTTGTTATACTGTACATATATATATATATACATACACAGTATATATCCCTCTCATCCTTTTCCCCTTTTCAGGTGGTGTGTGTGTGTGTGTTATCTTGTACACCTGAATTGGCTGAAAAGTTATCAGAATAGTATTGTGATTAATACATTAAAGTAAGGACACATAACAGCAGCCATTAGCATGCAGCCATATGGAACTAAAAGCATCAACGCTGTGGATTACAGAGTGTGGAGCTGTCTTTGAACGTCTCTCATGGAGAATTAGCTGTGCTCTGGTTTCATAGCTCAGTGTGGAAAACGTCCACTGGTTTCACTCCAGGCTCATTATCATCTCAGATTACCAGCAAATATTCTGCTAATCTCCTAATCACATGTTCTTTGGCCCATGGATCAACATTTCAACAATTTTATTTTGAAACCAAAAAGAAAACATAACCTCAATGGCTGAGTTAAAGAGCAAAGGGGAGGAATAATGAATCATGCAGACAAATCTCTAAGTATGTTTACATGCACATACAGACTTCTTCTTCTTTTCCTTTCGGCTTTCCCTTCAGTGGTCACCACAGCGAATCATCTGCCTCCATCT
>VXCM01004947.1:0-14778 GCA_014773175.1 Lucifuga dentata
GCGGCCCACCGGGAGGGCCCCGGCCCCGCACCACACAGGCCACAACACCCAGAACACCAGCAGTGGGACATAAGGAGCCCAGGGCCGACACACCTGTGCCCCGCACATAAGCACGGCCCGCCAAGCCGGCGAGGGCGAGACCCAGCGTCCAGGCAAGGGGCAGAACCCAGACACCCGAAGCCAGACACACATACNCCCCCAGCCGCCTCGCCCACACCCAGACCCCCCACACGCCCAAGCCCAATGCGAGGAGGCCACGCAACTGAGAGTGGAACAGCACACCCCAGCACCACCCATGACACCCATCCCCATCATTTTTGCTAATATCTCAATATTAGTTTGAGTCTCAATCAGTCCTAATGAGACGTGTGGCTGGCTGGAATTTTCAACCAGTAAGTCTATTCTGGGCTCAGTTTTTGACAGAGCAACCCTGACCTCAACATTTAATCTGTTTCTGTATTTATTTTTAATGTATGCCAGTGTAGAAAAACCAGACTCGCACAGGTATGTAGTATCAAACTGAATCAAGACGTGTACAGCTTTCCAAGCCAAGAAGGAGACCTCTGTCTGCTGCAGATGAGCCAAAACTGGGAAAGGGGAGTTGTCTCAAAAAAGTGCCTTACTACCATTGCTGACTTGCAGTGTGACCAAGGCCTCCAACTCTGTCTGTGTTAGACCAGCTCAGCTGATGGCACAGTTTGAAAAGGATGCCTCACCCATTTCAGGTTTTGAGATTCCTGTGAGTTGGGAATGTATCTCCTAAAGTTTTCCTGTAGGCCAGCCATATGCTCAGCTATGTTTTGCTTCACCAAGTTACACAAGGGAACACCAAGCTTCTCCTGGTAGGCAGAGAGAACAAGGAACATGACCAGAGTTCCTGTGTCCAGCTGAGACAGCCACAGATCCAAGCATGCTCTGAATCCCGACTTTGTCTTCCAGTTCCAAACTGGCGGTATCCTTCCCTTGAAGGCTTGTATTCAGTGTGTTGAGCTTACTGAATATGTGCACAAGGTAGGCAAGTCGTGCCAGCCACTGTGATCCTGAAAATGTGCAGCAAGATCAAGGTCTTCCTTCTGAAGATAGGTCAAGACCTCTTCTCTAAGCTCCCACAGCCTCTCCAGAACTTTCCTCCTGGACAGCCACCTAACCTCACAGTGAGAGAGCAGGTGCTCATGCTCTGCCCCCATCTCCATGCAGAGCTGTCTGAAGATCCTTGTTTGTAGAGGNAGCAGGTGCTCATGCTCTGCCCCCATCTCCATGCAGAGCTGTCTGAAGATCCTTGTTTGTAGAGGTCTCTTTTTAATAACATTTACCACTCTGACAACAACATCAAAAACCTCCCCAAGATCATATTGCAGTGCTTTGCTGGCCAAAGACTCCCTGCGTATCATAGTGTGTCACATTCACATCAGGAACCACTTTGCGAACATGAGCCACAAAACCAGATCTAAATCCTGTCATACTTCTGGCACCATCAGTGCAAATACCCACACAGTTTATCCATTCTAATTTGAGTTCTTTTAAATTTGTGTCCAACAGTCTGAAAATGTCCTCTCCCTTTGTTGTTGTCAGTAGTTGGTCACAGAACAGGAACTCCTCTTTAATGTCACCTTACCTCTTACCCTACCACTGTCAAAACACTGGCTGTGTCCGAAATCACTTCCTATTCCCTACTCCCTATCCACTATATAGGGAGTTTCATGTAGTGGACTATATAGTGCACTAGTTGGCAAAATANTCCCTATCCACTATATAGGGAGTTTCATGTAGTGGACTATATAGTGCACTAGTTGGCAAAATAAAATAAACGTTTTCAGACACTCTTCACTCCTTTTCTGAGCACCGTTAATTACGTCACTGCTGTCACACGAATAATGGGTAGCAGGATGACATCGCGCCCTGTGATAGACTGGTGATCTGTCCAGGGTGAACCCCGCCTCTCGCCCTTTGACCGCTGGGATAGGCTCCAGCCCCCCGTGACCCTCAACAGGACAAACAGGTTTAGAAAATGGATGGATGGATGGAGGACATCGCTGATATACATATATAGTCAGATATATTTTTAAGTCTTTTCTGTTATTTAAATATTAAAATTGTACAGATTTTTTTCCCAATATGCCTTAAATAAATACAGATGCTTTGATTCAGTTTGTGTAATGAATTTGCACAGGTCTGTTTTAAACAGACCTGCGTTGTTGATTTATCACACATCCATATTTCCATAAAATAGCAGATAGAACTGCCTTTTACAGCCATGAACACGCCTTCCACTCGGAATTTGTCTGGTTTCATCCTTACATTTCATCATTACAACAGCTGTCACACAGCTCTAAGTTAAACATTTCATTTGATGACACAGTGTTATTAGTTTTATTTTCTTTATTACATTTCCATCATAAACACCAATGTCAGTATTGTGTCTTAAATCATGAAGTTCCGTGGTCTCTCTCTCCTCTCAGGCAAATTAATTTCATCATGTCGTCAGTTCCTTAAAAAAACATATAATATCAATATTTCTGTAACAGTTACAAAACAACATCTGCAAGTGATGTACGAAAATTAACAAATCTGTAGGCTTACGTTACTACTGACACAATATTACATAAAGTAGTTCATCAAGCTTTAGCAATAAGTAATAAGTTAGCGCTAAAAAAAAAAAAAAGCCAATAAAGCTGTACAGAAGAGGCAAGGCTAGCTAGCTACTTGTTTGCTAGCTGGAAAATGCGTGATATATCCATTTGACTCACAAATTTCAGCTACAAAACGAACATAGAGTATTTTATATGGTTAATAGTTAAAAGTCTAATGATCAATTTACTTACATTTGTGAGAAAGTTTCCGTCATCATGTTCTCTCCTCTCGTCCGTCGGCCTTTATTTTCCTTTTTTTTTCCTGCGCAATGCATGACGGTCTATATTGTGCTGTGTAGCGTCCATCGCTGTACACTACTTTTACAGGTGCATTGTGGGATACTTTGAGTGCACTATATAGGGTATAGAAATTCTTATTAAGAATTCGGACACCACTACAAAATGGTGAACACACTATATAGTGCACTATATAGGGAATAGGGAGTGATTTTGGACACAGCCACTGTCTGTTGAAGTTCTCCTCTTTGCTCTGGAAAAATTCTCTCGGCTTGCCCTGATGCTGAGGATGCTTCGTTTGAAGATGCCTTTAATTTGTTTATTTTAAAGCTTTCGTTACTGAGTAGTTTGTGGGCGCTCTTCTCTGTTTCTCAATGCTTTAGTAAACCCTGCCGAAATAAATTCTTCCTTGCATTTTCGTTTAGACATGATTTCAGGCAGTGCTAAGCAGATGGAACTCTTTGGTACCAGTAGTGACAGCCTTCTCTGAGGCGTGAACACAGCGACCTGGCAGCGCGAGCTCGGGAGCGCTGCTGGGAGTGGGAGTGAGAAGGGAGGGGAGGGGCAGTAAGCGGGACACACACACACACACACACACACACAGCTCAGCTGCTGCTGAACACACAGCAGCTTAGAACTAAAAGAGCAATAAACACTCCTTACGCTGATCGGGAACAATAACATTCACATTGTAAAATAGTTTTTAAAATTTTCTCTGCAAAGTTGTGACCCACCAATGACGGGTCCGCGACCCATTTTGGGTCGCAACCGTAACTTAGGGAAACTGTGCTTTACTGAGTAGTTTTATTGCAGGATACTTTTAACTGATACCTGAGTATATTTATGAAGGAAAACATATACTTTTACTCCGTTACATTTGGTCGCACTCTTTGCATTACTGTTTTATTAATTGCGAGACATCGCTCCGACGCAACGAGTCAAAATTCTCCACTTTCTCCACTGCAGCAGAGAAAGTGAAAGCGGCTGCTTCACTGTGTGTGTGTGTGTGTGTGTGTGAGAGAGAGAGAGAGAGAGAGAGAGAGAGAGAGAGAGAGCTTTGGTCCAATCACATTCAGCGTCCTGTCATCTCCATGACAACGGTGGGTTGACACGGCTTGATAAGTGGGCCGGCCGGTGCCTTTGCATATAATATAATATGAATCAAAATGAACTTAAACTAAGCAAACACGATTTTTTTTTCTTTCACAGTTTTCCTGGCGCTTAGACGAAAAATGGATTCTAAAAAGAGAAAGGCTGGCACGGAGAAACAGTGGCAATTATGGAATTATTCATCCCCAACATCATTGACATTTCATCTGGCCATATTCACTCCCACAGCCACCGACCCCAAAGTCTAGTAAAACCAGCTATATAATGCGTTTCCATCTTTGTCTACCCAAAAATGTGACATTTCAGCTTCTAAGAATCAACATGGAACTTGAGGAAACGTGGCACTAAGCTGCAATGTTAGCTACTTAACTAGCTGCTGCTGCTAATGCTAACTCAAGTTTTCCTGTTCTATTCTGAGTAAATTCATGAAGCTAACCTAGCTAACTGTCTTGGGTCCAGAACTGTCATGATTTGTTATGTGGTAAATATCTGATTTATTACTGTCTTCTGTTTCTTTATATGATATAATTTGGATTGTATTAGAAGCTACGTATGGATACTTTGCATTTTTTTTCCCCTCAGACGAGTCTTTATGGCTTGTTGATTATTCTAAAGAATAAGCTTGATCAAAGTTACTCACTACTCAAGTAATCATTTTATAGATACTTTATTACTCTCACTCAAGTCATTATTTTGGTGACTACTCTTACTTATACTTGAGTCACTATTATCATAAAGTAACAATACTTTTACTTGAGTATAGTTTCTGGCTACTCTACCCACCTCTGATTATGTGTGTGTGTGTGTGTGTGTGTGTGTGTGTGTGTGTGTGTGTTAACTGCTTCAGTTAACTGTTAACTAACATTAAACTGCCTCACAATATTGTTTCATAGCATTAAAGAAAATTTGGAAGACATCAGCATCATATTGACCATCAGCCTGCCTACTTTCTAAATTGTTGGCATTGGTATTGGCAAGTAAAAAAAAAAAAAAAAAAAATCATATTGCTCAACCTCGAAGGAAAAACATGAATTAATAATATGAATATGATCCAAACTTCCTCACACCATCCATGAAGAACTCGCACGCTGTTAAGGCTCTGTTGTTTGATGCTGCATTTAGATACCTAATCTGAATCAAACAGTTGATAGTTTAAGCATGGAAAAAATCTTTATCTCTTATATGTACAAAATATTCAACATCTTATAATGCACAACATGGGGGGTTATACATGTTGGCAGCCAGAAAAATATTTTACTCTGGTAAGCTGCAACTTGGATAAAATTTCTTGTCTCCTGGTCAATTTGGGAAATCTTAACCCTAACAGGACATACTGGGGGCTCTGATTGTTCACTTTTGACCCATATGCATCATTATTCATCTAAGGACTAAATCATTTCAAATTCAAGTAAAATTTTATTTTGGGTGACTTATTACATCAAGTTCTCAACAATAAAAACTATCAGAAACTTCAGGAAAACAAAGTACTACCTTAAGAGAGAATCCATCAATCCCACCAAATATGACAATATTATATCTGTGGACACAAAAAAGACATCGCTTAAGTAGAAAGAACACTGGAAAGTGACTCAAATTTGAGCATATTAGTGAGTCTTTTTATACTGAGCTGTATGACTGTAAATTAGGCTTTACTTTGGTATCTGATAAACTCGTGATTGCTGTCAAAGTGTTGCACATACAATGGACCACTGACTGAGTACTTGCGGCAGATGACACAGCCCATACTTGACAGTCTCGACAGAATTCCATTGGTGTCAATGCGATGCATTGACATTCATACTCTGTCCCACTGTACACGATGGCCCTCAGACTGGAGACATCACAGCAAAAAGTCTAGTGTTTAATTAACTCTCACAGAGTTGATTTCAACACTTTTTCAGGGTTTATATAGTTCCATACTTTCCAGAGTTAAATTAACATTTTCAAAATAGTTAAAGTCACGCTAAAAGGGATTAGGAAAAATAACTCTGTTAAGAGTTACACGACTAGGAACAGGTGAGTCTCGGACCCAGGTCCTTTGTGTTGTGAGGCAACCATGCTAACCACTAAGCCACTGTGCCACCTGTGAAATGAACTCCAATACACAAAATAATTTTCATAAACAACTTGTTTATTTTTGCCTTTTCTCCTTTCCAGTTCGTCATATAGTTGAATTAAAATGTTATGAAAGAAGGTATGTAAAACCCATTCACAAATCTGAATACAGAATAGAAAGAATAGAAACAAAATAAATAAGATGGGGAGTTGCTGAGCCAATAGAAATAACACTGCTATGAACACTACTAAGGTGCTTCTGAAAACCTGCAGATGTTAGGAACTGATGCTGTTTATGTGCTGAACAATACCGTTTAAGCTGCATGAGACGAGGATAACGCTGCCAACTTTTCTAACCGAAGAACTGAAATGTGGTGACGGAGTTTCATTACATCTCTATGGAGTTGAGCTAACACTGATATGATCAACTCTGTCAAATACCTCCAACACTGAACAACATTTAACTCTGAATGTGTTAAAATGACTCTTTGGGAGTTGAAATCAACTCAGAAATGTTTAACCCTGAAATTTCAAAACTCCAATTTTTGCTGTCTGCATGAGGAAGCTTTGCCTTGATTTCAGCTACTTTTCTGTCAAGATCATCATCAGAAAGAGTACAGTACATTCTAGAAATGGATATATTGTACTCTTGCACGCAACGATGTACTGTCCTCTTTGACATCTCAAGTATGCATGCAACGCATGATGCTGGAAGCCATGTTTGGAGAAGGCTGCTGAGGTTCCTCAGTGATGTTTAGCCTCACATATCCATGGGGCCCAATTTCCTGATAAACAGGAACAGAGGGAAGTGAGGTAAATATGTCACTCAGATGTCTGGGGGAGTCCGTCCAGTGCTTCGAGGATATCCCTTTGGTGGAAGATGGATCCAGAAGTACTCGTAAAGGTCCTCTCTTGGGTTACAGCATAAAACATGCAATCCAGATCAGCTGTTCAAAGCATATTTCTATCCTTGTCCTGAGTCTGTGAAGCAGTCTCATCTGGCAATGTCCTGAAAGGGACAAAGATTTGTTAATTGCTACAATGTTTTTGTAAACAAGTGACAAAACTGGTACTATGTGCAGGTCAGAGCTAGCAATGCCCTGATGATTAAAAATATTCGAGCTTTATCACAATTAAAACACTGACTTTAATGTTTTCATTATTGATACATTGTGTTTGCGTACATTCTATCCTACCAATACACCATTCACCTTTAAAAATTCCCAATACTACCTAATCAACATTAACGTGTGCATTTTTTTCACTAACTAGCAGAAACTGCAACTCAGAAACAAGGAAATCATATTATTTTCGACACAGATGTCAGAAAAGCGAGTGACTAGTATGAATAATTAGCAGGACAACGTTAGCTAACTTACCTCTGTATGCTGCTCTGTATGCTACAATACTTGTCATTAAAATTACTTAAGTATAAGTGAAATTACTTTTTTAAAAAGTTACTCAAAAAAGTACAAATACAGAAAAAAACGACTTTGTTACAGTAACGAGAGTAAATGTAATTCGTTACTTACATCCCTGCATATTGGTATGTTCAGAACGAAACCTAAGGGCTGACAGAAGCTGCATCCCGCACAGGAGGTCTCGTTGTCAATCCAAACACGTTTCACCACAGCCCGCCAGCTTGCTAATTATGTTCCCTCCTGTCACATTAACATGAGTAGGAAAAACCCATAGTCACAAGACACTGTCAGTCTAGCTGGGTACTAAGACATGTCCACTGTAACTCTTCCATATTACAATATGCTGTCTAACTCCGCTACGCATTACTGAGAAGCTAACAATGCTAATGGTATCATCATTAGCATTTTTAGCAATCGTTCTCCTAATATGACCCTGAGGGAAAATTGGCTTAAAAAAAAAAAAAAAATACCCATTTGTCACAGCACAACACTAATGTGTGTCATGATGCGCAGGATATTCTGTAGTTATCAAAGCTAGTTAAAGAATATGAAAAGGCACTTCAGGTTGTCCTGTTCGCTCTCTCGTCTCCCATCACTGCAAAACAGTAATCTTTCCATCTGCCTTGCCGGCGCCAAAAAGTAAACTTTGAACGCATGCGTAGTTTGTGGAATCGATGTATCTTCTGCTCCATGCGTTATGCCTGTGACCCCGTGATGTATTGTTGGCAGTGGTTTTTAATTCGTACCCGTAATGAGGAATCCGTAAAACTTCACACCCATAAAATTTCATTTCATATTTGTAAAATTTCACTTTGTACTTGTAATTGTTTAAAGTTATAACGTTTTAACCTATACAAGAGTTTACAAAAACATAATTTTGGATACAACTTATTTATTTATGTGCAACCATCATAAATTAAAACTATTTATTTAAAAGGTTAAAACCATTTATCTATCTATTGTTCATTTCGGCAGAGAACTTCCCTGTTTGTTCCAAGCTCTGAAGGCAGGAGAACTTTCAGTGGACAATGAGCCCTCTGATTGGACAGTTAGACATCATTTTCTGATTGGATAGTNGAGAACTTTCAGTGGACAATGAGCCCTCTGATTGGACAGTTAGACATCATTTTCTGATTGGATAGTACAAGATCGCCTTCTCATTGGCCCATTGGGGTAAGGCATAAAGGTTCTGCCAAAACTCCACACTTGTATTATGAGTTTGTGTTTGTAACTTTAGTGTCACACACAAACCGTAGGAATTTTGAGCACTTAGCAAAAATCTTCTCCACGCATGTGGAGACTGATTTTACGAGTGCAAATCCTTCCTACAGGTATGCAAAACATTTCTACAACCACAAATATTTTCTACAGATACACAAAATATTTCTACAAAGACAAATCTTTTCTACATATTTGCAAAACTTTTTTACAAGTTCAAATCTCCTCTACACATTTGCAGATTTTATATATATATATATATATATATATACAAATTTATTTTGCACATGCAAATTTTATTTACAACCTCAAAAAACTTTTGGCAGAGAATTGAGCCCATATATTAATCACAGAGGGTATTAAACATTTGTGCATAGAAATAATATTCTGAAATTATTTACACTTATGTATCAATAGCAAACAGTTATACCAAATAGATGGTTAACTTGGCAATATATTCTGACCTTTTTCTTTCAATTTTGCGCAAGAAAAAATACTTTATTTGCCTTTTAGTTAATCATTTCCATTCATAAAGCTCACTTCCACGGGTGCTGCCATGTTGAGTGACGTCATACTCGGTAAGTCAGGGTAGATAATTTTGTCCGGGTTTCCCAGCCAGAGCTCCGACTTCAAATGCCATTCCAATGCATTTTTCCAAGTAAGAAGTAGGGAAAAATCAGAGTTCCAAGGTCTGTCGAACGCAGCATCAAACACACAAAATTCTAGCCTGAAAAATGAGCAGAGAGCTGAATCAATGGTGTTGAAAACACCTACATATCAACAGTTTGATAAAGTAGTTGTGGTTTAGTTTTTTGTATTGGATTGTATTAGGATGAGCAGGTATTTCTGTTTTTCTGTGTAGGGTGTTTAGTGTGTTTGTTCCTGAGTCAGAGGAGCTGAACTGCAGCAAGCAGCAGTCAGAGTCACGCTGAGGAATGAGGCATCAATGGACTCCAGCCCTCGCAGAGCATTTACAGCTCTCAGCTGACCTCTTGCTTGGTGCAGCCTATCAGGGCCCTGGGGTGAAAGGGCAGCAGAGGGGGGACACATGCATGGGAAAGGTGTCAGAGCATGTGGTGAAATCCAGGAGCTCTGTTTTATCTTTTTATCTGATCTTTTATCAGATAAAAGTGAGCTTCAATCCAGCATCTCCTGAAGAAACCTGGACTTGATACAAGTCTTCCACAAAATTATTGTCTAATCTCTAAATTACCATTTGCTTCCAAAATCTTAGAACATGTGGGAAATTTCTGGAAATAGTAGAAGGCAGTGGTATTCTTAACATGTTCCAGTCTGGTTTTCGTCAGGAACATACCACTAACACAGCATTCCTGAGGGTGACTAATGGCATCTTTATGAATTTGGCAGCTGTACAAACCTGATTTTGCTTTTGATCTGCCTGCTGCTGTTGTCACTGTAGATCAAGTCATCTACTTGACAGACTCATGCACTGGGTTAGAATAAATGTTATGTTACTGCCCTGAAATGTTTTTCCTCTTATTTAGTTGAGAGACTATTCAGGGTAGCTTTAAGTCAAAGTCCAGACTCTGGTCCAGATCCAAACCGAACTACAGCTGTCTCCGGACTCTGAGCAAATTAAACTTTTCATATGTGTTATTTGTATTATCTGTGAGACATTGCTGCAACCTGAGTCAAAATTCTTCACTTTCTCCACTGCAATGTCCAACTGTTCCATGTCTGTGTGAGAATGTTTTACTCTGCTTTGGTCCATTCACATTCAGCGCCCTGTCATCTCCATGACAGCGATGGGCAAGCGTTGGGCTCACTGAGAGTTGATAGGTGGGCCAGCTGGTGGCCTTTGCACTGCACAATATAATATTAATTAAATGAACTTAAACTAAGTAAACAGTTTTTCTTTCATAATTTTCTTGGTGCTGTAGTGGAAAAATTTGAGGACCACAAATTCTTCGGGTTTGCAGATCATACATTATTTATTATCGTGTACACGGGAAGCAATAGACAAACCAGCTTAATAGCATCAACGCCATCCAAACCATTGGAGCTTCCTTGTCAGAGTCTTCTTAACCTCCAAATATATATATATATTCTTAACCTCCTAATATACTGGTAATGCCTGTACTCTCTTCATCGGGGGTACACCCCCTCCCTCTCAAAGCTGACTGCCATTGTAAGTCCCTACACCACTGGTGCCACCTGTAAGATCACCTGTAAGGTTGCTCTGGTTTGGATTCTGATGCACTGAGTAATCATACCTAGTCTAAGTAGGATAGTTAGGTCAAGTCATGTTCCAGTTAGGAATTTGGGCAAAACCCCAGAGCCCTTTGGCCTTCTGTCATACATAGTTTATACTTATGTTTTGGTAGAGGGCCTCCAACACGTGACATGTTCTTGCAAGCCACCTATGTAAGGTAGGTTTATTGCTATGAGGCACACAGGGACTCAGGAGAGACAATGGCAGTCCAGAACATCAACAAACATACGATTACATGAGTGATTACAAGGATAATTGATACATATCGAACTTTAATTGAAGTTACACACTTAGTATGATTATATGGATTTACATACTGTATAAATGAACACATCTAAGTATACAGTAATAAAGCGTATATATGCAGGAATATAAAAACAAGTAAATAGGATAGAGAGTACATTCACCTTCTCTTTCACACGCTTAGATGAAAAATGGATTCTAAAAAGAGAAAGGATGGCACAGAGAAACAGCAACAATTATGGACTTATTTATCCCTGGCATCGTTGGCATTCATCTTGCCATCCTATTGGAGATGGAGGACATTATATATCAGACATGCTGATGTGTGTTTATGTCAAATAGGTGTGTTAGTGTGTGATAACAGGCTCCTGTTACAGCAGCAAAACTCCAACTCCACCCGCTTCTCCTCCGTGATTAACCAATGAACGTACGTGTCCTGATGGAGAGATAAACGCTCACACAACATATCAGATGTTTCTCTCTGCAAGTGAAAGTTTTAACCTGCTGATCAGATTTTAAATACTTCTCTCATCTTGGAACATTTGAAGCATTTTCTTTACATGTTTCTCAGAAATGTCTGCATGCGTAGCTGCATCCTGCTGCTACAGGTCAAAGGTCAAAGCATGTAAATACAGGTATCAGATATGAGCTGCTTATAAAAGAAAATGTAAATACGCTGAACAAAAATCGGGTATAGGCAAAAGATCGGAAGTGATCATCAAGGCTTGTAGAGTAAATCCAGCCTACGTGGTCCCACACAGATTATCACCTTCAGACTAAGTGTGATAAGAGGTCCAACTGCACTGCAAACATTTTCACATTGACCCCTATTTAAAGCAGCAATGTTGAAACTTTTGCCTTGAGGCAAGAAGTTTTCATCTTCATCCTGAGTTGCTCATGTTCCTCACACCACTCGTTCTGATGAGCTGTCCTACTTAAACAGCCTGATGCTCACTGTGTTTTAAACTGTTCTGCCACACATTTGTCTTACTCCTTTGCTCCATTTTTGCTGTTGCAAAAATAAAAAAAAATAAGCACTACAGCCCAGTCAAGTGAAACCCCTCCATATTACATTGTGGAGGTTAAACTTTAGATTAGATTTACTTGCTTTCTAATCATTTGAAGAACATGCTTCTGTGCAGGTTGAATAAAATCTGTAAAAATATTTAAGTCATCATGCTGTGAAGCAGAAACAAGTTCCTGAAAAATGAACAATTTGACAATAGCCACATTTATCTCATGTTGAATCGAAAATCTGATTCCTCAAAGGAGCATTGAACTACGCTAAATCAGCTAAATGTAGTAAATGAGTAAATAAGTAAAAGTATTATTCTGGAGTGCTTTTAAGAAAGTAGAAAGTACAGTAGTCAAGTACAATACTTGGGTAAATGTACTTAATCCTATAATGTCATTTGTGTCACATTTGACACATGATTTTCTGAGACCTCTGTATCATCAACATGATCTGTTATTGACCAAAACGCCTATTATTTCCTTTTAAAAAAAGTTGCTTAATTTTTCTTAATTTTTATTTAATTGAGACAATGCACATTAATATACAATTAAATGTAAGATGCCAGATTTAGCCAAAGTTGACTAATTTTCATCCGTAGTCTCATGCCAAGATGATAAGATGGCTACCTACAATATAAAATAATTAGACAACATGATACATAACAAACAGAAGGTTTACAATATCAAAAAAATACATTGGTCTCCATCATCCATCATTAAAATACCTCTAAACACACTCTAGCACCTTAATCAACAAAAAATCAACGATTATTTANTTAAAAAAAAAAAAAAAAAATCACATGTATTTCAAAAGACAGGTCTGACATTTTCATGACTTGATCCAACAGAAATAAACCAAATCCCTTCCTCCACCCTTCAAATGCAGCAATCAGTGTTCACAAATCCCAGTTTAAATCCTGCTGAGTTAAATAAGTGTTTTATGTATCAAATGTGATACAAAAAATAATCATATATAAAAAAAAAAAATCATAATTCTTTTTTTTGGAGTTTGTTAAAGTGTTCAATAAAGAAATAAACTGCAAGAAATGAGAATGTTGGTTTTAATAACTTCAGACTGATTTTGCCTCATGTTGCTTTCTTTGTGTGGAAAACTGGATCCACAGGGAATTTCTGACCTCATTTCCTGACTTTTAGTGATGAAAAATGCCAAACCTCTGGTCACAGAGACATTTATTGTGAATGCACTTTGGTTTGTATCATTATTATTCCCAAGGAGAGTGTCGTCCCGGGGGTGTGATCCAGATAATCTAGATAGGTGTATTGTTCCTTCTCATGTGACATGTAGACCCTCTGGGGTTGTGGCTCCACCATCAAGATAAACAGTCACTCACACAGAAAGCAGCAAGGAGAAAGTAAAGGTCCTTCACAAATCTCCAGGGCTAAAATAAATCTCATCATAATTTTCAAATCTCTTGAAGAAGAAATCACCAAATAAACTACACACACTGCAGAAACCTAAATCCCCAGAGACCCTGAAGTCCCAGTCGCTTTCAATTATATAGCAAACCAACTCCAATATGTATTTAAATGGACCCACCGAATCATTCAGACAACTGATAAAATAAAGAATGAGCATTGTGTAACAAAATTCAGATGTGATTTGTTGTTTCTTAGCCAGGCCATCAAAACCCACCCCTGCTTTAAAACCATAACCACAGCAACGACTCTGACAGCTTGGTGGAAATTCTGCAAGATCACCAAAACACACCCCACGTCCATCAAAACATTCCACTATCTAGAACAGTCCTGACTTCCTACTCAACGAAAAACCACTCAGCCTCCACCCGTAACACCATCTTATTCAGAATAATGTCGTGGTTCCATAATTCCTTGTTTAAAAGTACGGAGTTTGGGAAAATCATTTTATTTAATATTTACCAGTGAAATCCTCTATCCAAACTAAAATAAATATCAAAGCCATTAACCTGTACCTCCACCCATAATAATAAACTTTCTCAACTTTACTTCTTCTTCTTCAAACAAAAACTACTACTATTAACTACAACTACAAACTACATTGACCGACTGTTTGAGTTCAACATAGACAAGTGCATATCAACAATTTAAATGGCTTCTAATATCGACTTCTGAACCCAAATTTCCAAAATTTCTTCTTCATGACTAACAGCACTAATATGTAGCTCATACAATAGAAGATAATCATATCATATCATATCAGGAGATTTCCTGGAGAGCAGTGTATTCTTCTTCTGGCCAAAAGTAACAGGAAAGCAATTATATCAGTTTTAGAGGGGCGACAAGGAAGTGGGTCTCTGGACGCCCCAAAAACAGCCAGCAGAGGACAGGCTTCAAGTCTAACATCTAAGCCTTGAGAAATTGTTTTAAAAACTGAAAACCAGAATCTGGACAGCTTTGTACAGGACCAAAACATATGTGAAAGGCATGCAGGTTCCACCGAACAATGGTCACAAATAGGATTAACATCCAGGTAAAATTTAGCCAGTTTGACTTTGCACATATATGATCTATGAACTAGTTTAAGCTGAATTAGACTGAGGTGTGCACATGAGGATGAAGAGTTAACCCAAAACATCAGTCCACCGATCATCATTCAGTTCCAGCCCAAGCTCCTGTT
>VXCM01004948.1:0-38217 GCA_014773175.1 Lucifuga dentata
GGCAGATGATTCGCTGTGGTGACCCCTGAAGGGAAAGCCGAAAGGAAAAGAAGAAGAAGATAGGCAAGTGCCTGAGTAAGCCTATTTTTTCAGTTTATATGTCATTATTTCATAGATAAGGAATATATGGGCGCAATAAGTGATCAACGGCTGTTTTTCCTTAATAAATGAAATAGAAATATAATCAAAAAATGGAATTGGAAAGCTACAAAATCCTCTCCTGTAAAAATATTGAGCCTCATACTTCATAGGCTATAACCTATATATGCACATAGAATGTCAAGTTATTTTTCATTTTATTATATACAAAATGAGCATCTTATTTGAATGATATCTGAAAATAAATACAGGAGAAAATGTATGGTAACAGAGAAAGATGTATTTATTTTATCTTCTCTTTCCTCTCTTTTAAAAACTTACACAAAATGCAAGCACACACACAAAAATCACAGAGCAAAGATTCACTGATAAAAAGTATCATCATTATATGAATGATATGTTGATTGTATGATGGATTTTGTGTCTCATCTTTAATTCCATGTTGTTAAACTCATGTTGTTAAATTGGCACAGAAGTGTACAAAGAGAAACTATGTAAATCTTTCTTTACCACCAAAACATACAGAACCCTCGCACCCTGTAGCTAATTTATGGCACATTATATTGCAACTTAATATAAGCTTTAAGTAGCTGGTCATATTTATTGGCTTTCATGGGGCTTTTATTTTTGTCAGCAGCATTTGCTCCAGAGAGATGAAATTTCAGAGACACACCCAGACAGCTGAGTTCACCCTGTGAGTCGGACAGGACAGATGGATAGAAGCATGGTGAATAAACAAGCTTACACACACACACACACACACGCACGCACGCACGCACACACACACACACACACACACACACACAGTGTTGTCAATAAATAGCACCCAAAGTGAGACAGTAATGTATCAGGGCAAATTAAAGGACAACCTTATTCATTAAGGCAGCTTCTAATGGAGGGGGTGCAGGTTCAAACACCACAAATCCCTGCTTGCGTGACATCATAGCCTGTCATTAAGGACCCCGCCATGAGTCAGCCAGTCCAAAGTGGCTGCACAGAAAGCGAGCAGCCACAGAAAGAAAGGTAAGCTGCTGCTCAGGCGAGAGACAACAGGCTGGGTGATCTTTATCTGATTCATCTGACTGGAGATAACTGCATTCCTCCAATTTCAGATAAGAGAGAGAGAGAGAGAGAGAGAGAGAGAGAGAGAGAGAGAGAGAGAGAGAGAGAGCACAAATACTGAAGAGGCTGTTTAAAAGGAAAGAGGGAAGCTAAGTGCTCTGTTCTTTTAAAGGTATTCAATGTTGCTTTTAAGAAATCTGAAATAACCTATTTCAGTTTAAAATCCAATTTGCATGGACTGGTAAATGGGAAATTCCATCAAATGATTATTCATTTTTGCAGGTAAAAATAACATTTGGATTATTTATATGTCAATTTCAAACAATTAAGGCTCGGAAAATGAAAGATTGCCATTTTGTTTTGTGAGAAATAACGTCTTCTACACAGAACCTGTAAAGTCTATATATTTGGATTATTTTCCACAACTGTTGTATTAATTTTTTTTGTTTTTCATTTTATTTAACTCAGGAAAAAAAGCGTCTATTTTCTGTCTCCTTCTGATGGTGAAACACATCACAAAATCCCCAAACGTCCAAAATTTCTGAGGACATGACCTCGGTGTCCTCAAATGATACCTGCGGCTGTGCTCGAAATAACAAATAAATAAATTAAAAAAAAAAAAAAAAAAAAAAAAAAAAAAGCTTTTCCAGCAGGATGAAGTGTGGTTTAATTTCACATTTACTTTCACATTTGCATATATGTCATAATGTCATGCATACTGGCACCACTGGTCATGTATGAAGAACCAATCAGCTGGTCGGATGGGAAAAACAGCAGAACATATGACACAGCAGCGCGCATCGCTACGTCGCGCACAGAGAGACGCAGCGGCGAGGCGGAGGACGACGACGGACGGGAGGATGCAGTGAAAGAGCCGCGATTTTTTATTTTTATTTTTTTCAGATAAATTCTAGTCTGGCGTCAGGGTGGCTATAATCAAATAACGTCGAATATGAGCGTGATCCAGACTGGACACGACGGCAGCTCCAGGATGGACGGTGGGAGAGGCAGCCTCATCGACAATAACAGCGGCGGCTCCCCGAGGCTCCAGCAGTGCGCTCAGCCTCCCAGCAGCAGCAGCAGCCGGACCAAAGATGCCAGATACCAGCAGCAGCAGCAGCTCCAGCAGAGGCATCATGGAGGATCGATGCTGAAACAACCATCCCACTCCGAGCCGGCCGATGTCGTGAGACGGGCATTGGACTTCAAGTGCCAAGGTACCCAGTGCTACAAGGATAAGAAGTACCGTGAGGCGATTGGCAAGTATCACCGCGCTCTGCTGGAGATTAAGGGGCTGTGCAGGGTGCTGGGGGATCCGGACACCAGCTCCAAGCCCCCGTCCCCCCTGCTGCCCACCATGAGCAAATCCACGTCGCTGACTGATGAGCAGAAGGGGGCTATGGAGAATGCAGAGCTGGAGTGTTACAACAGCTTGGCCGGTGAGCACACTCACACACATGCACACTTTTTTTTTTTTTTTTNTTTTTTTTTTTTTTTGAAAAATCCATTCTCTTTTCAGCACAGAAAGAATCTGGGGATTCACTCCAGAGCTCATGAATGATTCATAAAGTATGAGTCATTCTCTGGCTTACCCCACCATCCACCTCAACATCTTTTTGATTTTCATGTGGATGTTAGATTTATTTTATTTAATTTATCTTGGGGCAAATTGAAGTACTGCTTTTGTTATTACTGAAGACTTTATGAAAGAATTCACTGTACATCTGTGCCTAAGAGGACATAAATTAATACTCTTAATGGAAATTAAATATTGGCTCCTATACATCTTTACTTATTTCTCTTTGCTCTCTTTTGTTCCTTTTCATTGTAGCCTGCCTTTTGCAAATGGAGCTGGTGAACTATGAGCGAGTGAAGGAGTACTGTCTGAAAGTCCTGCATAAGGAGGGAAAGAACTTCAAAGCCCTGTACCGATCTGGTGTGGCCTATTACCATCTAGGTGACTTCCAGAAGGCCCTGTACTACCTCAAGGAGTCAAACAAACAGGAACCTTCAGGTTAGGATGGATGGCACAGTATTGTCTTAATGGTCCTCTTCATCATCCTTTGTGACAGCCTTGCAGGACCATAAGACAGAAGATCCCCAAATTTACTATTTCAGTGACCACCAAATTACATATACATTAGACCATATAGACACAGGAATTGCAAATTAGAATATTTTGTATGATATTTGTGTTGTCGCTTATTGACATATTAGTCACCAGTGTGATGATAACCAACCTCAGGCAAGTGAAATCTCTGATCAAAAATAGTAATCTTTATACATTATACCACTGTTGTAGAGTGAAATTATAGTGAAATTAAATGACTTATCATTTGCTGGGAACCTTCTGGAAACTCCTCATGGACCTCCAGTAGGGCCAAGACCTCATTTTGGGAACCATAGCTTTAGGCTTGACTTTTATTGTGTTACTTCTTATGGATTATGATCAGTGATGGGTCTTTTTTATATATAAATTTATTTATTTATTTATATTACCAATTTGCAATGATCTTGAAATGGTTAATATTTGTGAAAACATTCTGTAATGTTCATGTATTGATTTCAAGATTCTGAATCTTTTCCAATGTTAGTCCAATAAAATGCTCTCTTCCAGCTGTTTTGCATGATCAAATGCACAACAGAGTACAGTTATAACAGAAGATTTTATGATCACATTGATGCCCAGTTTCCTGTCTGAGTAGAAAATAATTCCAGCCTCTTCCTGTCTTTGTTTTTCAGATACCAATGCCATCCGCTATATCCAGCTGACAGAGATGAAGATTCGCCGGAATGCCCAAAGGGAGAAGAAAGAGGCGACATAAGCTCTTGCTGTCTGATGACTTCTTACCCATCATAAATTTCAGCCCTACTGTGTTTCACCCAGACCTTACCACATTTCCAAGGTTCTGGTGTGAAAAGATGTCTGTTTGCTTTTTTGCCTTGCACAGAATCTGGTTGCCAGTTATGTGATTTAACTTTACCTTTGTGTGCTTGAAGCATTTTTGTTTATCGTATACTGAGTTCTGTCTTAAAACCAAGAAAATATCTTGTATGTTTGAACTGTTACAATCAAGTCTGATGCACTGCCAGTGAAAACATTGCACATACAGGCCAACACTTGTGATAGAGACAGAGCAACAAAGTCCACAGAGTGAATCCAGCAAGTCAGCAGGTGAGTGCAACTGTACTTTAGCACCTGCCCTCGCACAACATGGCTTTTGTAAGACACAGAGTAACAACCACCTACACTTATGCTTTTATTTTGAAAGTACTACAAAAGCCCAATATTTTGTTTACTCTTAATGGTATCTAAATAAAAGGTGCTTTCGGTAAAGAGGTTTCTAATTCAAAATGCGTGGGCAGAACATCGTGAGCACATGGTTGCTAACTGCAGTATGAATTTAAAAGACATATCACAAAATGTATATAGGCTACTTTATATAAATGACAAAAAATATAATGGAAAGGCAAGCTATTTGTGTTTTGTTTAAAAATGCCAAATAAAGCACTTCATTCACAGCATATATCAACAAAAATACTGTATGTTCAAGTTTGCTGTTTAGATATGTGTGTAATAAATGCATCTATTGACTAAAATACTTGCAGGAGCGGATTTCTCTTCAGTTTGATACACTTTTGCTTTACATTATACATATATGTGCCATGACTCCTGCCTGGCAGACATTTCTATTCATCATCCTGCAGAGAAATGCTGATCAAAGCACATATGTAAATGACAAGTGAACCAAAGCTGATTGGAGGATTTCATATCATTTCTTGTGGTAGTTGCCATGGTGAGGTTTGGGTAATAAGCTGCTGATTTCCCAGAAGATGATGAACGCATAAAATGAGGCCAAAAGCATCTTGATATGATCATTTAATACTGGAATACTTTCAATTTGCCTCACTCATTTAACCTTTAATTCAATGGGGAAACAGCAAAGACTTAAAAAAAAAAAGAAGAAGAAGAAGCAGCAGCCTGGTTGAATTGCTGACTATGATTTTACTCAAATCAGTGTGTTCAAGTGCAAATACAATTCAGCCAGTAATAATATTGTTTCCAGCCTGAATACTGTCTACCAGTAACAGTCAGATCAGCTTATTCATGGTAACAACAGATTAATGCCACCTTCGCTATGCCTCAGAGAGAGAGAGCTTCATTTCAATCAGCACCTTAGTTGAAATACCATTTTACAGAGCATGATCACGTTCCGCACACTCAGAGAAAGAGCATTCATATTTATGTGTACATTGGTTAACCCTTAGAATAAATGAGCTTGAGAGGTCAAATCTCACTGGATGTAATATTCCAGGTTGAGAGTTCATTTGACATTCTGAAACAAAATGAGAGGAACAAGGATCAAGACCAGAGTCAGACAGCACTTTTTTTTTGGTTAGCTCTTTATAGTGGGATTTACTACCTACAACAACAGTAAGAGCCTGATAGTGCAGACAATCACAGGAAAGGATAGCAAAGTCAGCATGGTGCACTTAACTGTGACAGACTGCTTATCCAGCACTAACCAAATTATTTAAGTAGGTTCAAATAAATGGCCTTTTTTTTTTTTTGGCAAATTCTACCAAGTCTGGTACAGACAATCAGGACTAAGATGTGAAAACAAACATAAAATGTGAGTGGTGTGCACAAACCATTTTGCATGCATTTTGAACTTTTTTTGACAGACTTTACAAAATCATTTGCATTCTTGTTGAAGACATGAGAAAAAAAAACTTAAAGGGGACAAATTGCAGTTTTTGTTATTTCCCCTTTTTTATAGCATAATATAGTAGGGAGTATATGTTGAACATTGGTAAAGTTGCAAAACCTGAGGTTGGAAATTAATTCAACAAGACAAACCCACAGGTCCTGAACTGTCCTGAAAGCTTTGTTTTTAATTGGTCATTCACTTCCTTAACATGTTTACATCAACATATAAAACAACTGAATTTACCCAACTTCACACCTGGTTAGACACGTCCACCAAGTACGAGGATAGAGAGAGTTTGGCTAGAATCTGTGTTTTGTAGCTCAGACCTGATGTAATTGGCCCGTCAGAACCGAGTAGCCTTTCCAGACTGAAACTTAAAGGACAGTAGTCAAAATGATCTGTTTTTACTCATTGTGCATAACGGTGCTGCAGCAAAGGAGAATTGAAGTGGATCAGTGTGTTTTTTTTACACTTTACAGGACTGCAAAGGTTTCAAAATTGCCCCTGAAATGAAAATACAAACATGGAAATCTGTATCTGTTCTCTTTTAGACAAAACTAAAAACAATTCCAAATGCTGTAAAAACAAAAAAAAAAAAAAAAGNAAAAAAAAAAAAAAAAGGAAAAAACTTAAACTGAACAACAAGTCAGATGTGGCTATTGGCAGTTGCATGTTCAAGATTAATTGGATGTTTTGTGCACCAACTGCAACAAACGGTTAATGGTTAAAAGCATCTCATGCCTGGAACAAACAAATTAATAAATTTATGCTTTTGCAATCCACATCCCACTCTAAAACACATGAAGAATATCATTAAGAAGTGTCAAAAGCAAGGCAAATAAGACAGAATAAAAAATAAACCAACAATTAAATTAATCAATAAATAAAATTCATCAAATAAATACAAATATAAATAATCAGCAATGAACTTACATGCCACCAGGGCCTGTTTCACATGTGGGATTCATGTTGGTTCTCACTTATATAACCTAAAAAATAAATCATCTGAACTTGATGAGACAGACATTTTACAGTTACAAAGTCAACATTCCCTTTTAGTTTGGAGACGTGTTTCTCAACTGGTGAACTGGGATTCAATCAAGGGTCGCAAGCTGCTCTGACAGGGTCAAACCAGAAAGAATAAATGATTTTTTGGCTTCCAATTCAAACCCATTTGAGAATAAGTAGTAGTGACAAGTAGTAGGGTGCTCCTATTACACAACAGTCAGATGCTGTGATTGGTGAAGACGGGTGCTCAGTAAAAAACAGAGAAACATGCGATATACAAACAAATTAACAATGCAAAACCTGAAGTTCTACATTCATCACGCTTTCCAAAAAGTACACTTCGTAAAATGCACAATCTTCAACTTGAGCTTGAAATTAAGAAAAACATGTAAAGCTTTGTGAAATTGGCAATGTCTTTTTGTCATAAAGCATATTATTACAGTTAATCCATTTATTCTGTTTATCCCCTAAGAAAAACCCTTCATAACCTGACCGAATGACATTACAGGGCTGGAAGTGAGAGAAATGAAGTGAAAGTACTCTCTCCTTCTAATGCTTTAACACCTAATCTGGGTCAATGTTTTGTTTTGTTTTTTTTAGCTCTTTCCAATGCCAGATGGGAGATTTTTACCATAGTTTAAATGTCATAATGGTATAATATTCACACTTTTGAGTATATGGTATGGTAAATCACACCCATCAGATATGGTGTAAAGCTAAAAATGAGAATAAGAGCTAACTAACCCAGAACTAATCCAGATTTAGAAGGAAAAGTCTCCTTCTCCTGTTGGACCAGAGGAACACTGCAGAAGGTCAGGAATGTACCCACAAAAAAAAAAAAAAAAATNAAAAAAAAAAAAAAAAAAGGAATATACCCCAGGGTAAAGTTAGGACCAGAATCCAGGCCTGTAGCGGTAAGGTGAGTCTTTGGGAAAGTTGAGCTCCGGTCTGCAGAGAGGGACCGTTCCATCCCGACACTGTCCCTCATCCAGCTGATCCAGCAGGTTTTCGTTCCTGCATGGGGTGTGCGGCGTCGGGGCCTCCAGGGGTGTAGGGGGCACTGTTAGGTCTCTCCCAAACTCTACAGTGGGAGGAGTCTCTGTGCTGGAGGTGTGGGCTGGGGACTCACAATTAGCCAGGTTTTGTCCACTTGCCCTGGGCCTCGCCTCTGGCAAAAACA
This sequence comes from Lucifuga dentata, assembly GCA_014773175.1. NCBI lineage: Eukaryota > Metazoa > Chordata > Actinopteri > Ophidiiformes > Bythitidae > Lucifuga > Lucifuga dentata. Next base: position 8,062 of record VXCM01004948.1, read on the forward strand.
CTTCACTACGTACTCGTGGTGAAGGCCGAGGCCGGGCACCAAAGTCCAGGGTTTTGGGCCGTTCAGGAGCACAGCGACGGCGTGGCGTTGGAGGAAACACCACTTTAGGGTCAGGTAGGCGGGGAACCTTGGAACAGTCTTCCTTTAAAACTCTAAAGCCACCTGGAGAGAACAGGGACATTTCTCTGGGTTAATGTTTTGATGTGCAAGTTATCAGGCCGGTATTTCCATTTAAATAGATAGAGACATAAACATCAAAAGCATCTTAGTCAAAATCAAATAATCTTTACCTGTGTTCTCTAATGTTGTTTTTTCTGGCAATGGTTCAAGGCTGTAAGGACAGCTCTTCTTGATGGCTCCATCTGATGGCGTTCGACGCAAATTACGAGAGGAAGCCGGGGCTGAGGGGACATGGGTGGGTGTGAGAGACTGTCGGGGGTTACGCTTGAAACTCTCAACGTGGGTGTTGACCAGTGGGTTGATGGGGGTTTGGAGGGGCTGAGGCTGTGGAAGCGGTGAGGCAGGGCGGCAGACTAACAACTCTTCACTGTCAGAACGTAGCAAAGAGCGCGTAGAGTTACAGTCCGACACTGATGATAAGGACAACAGCGTGTAAGAGGAAGGCAAGCCTCGCTGAGGCTGTGAGGGTGCTGAGGGTTTCAGCGGGCTTTCCCGCCTGAACAGTCTGCGATTTGTGGGGCTGGTGCTCCGCCTTTGCCCCCCTGTTCTGTGGAAGAAACCCTCCCACCTCGGTTTGATGCTCTCCTCTGGCTTGGCCAAAGCTAGCAAGTTGCAGCCCAGTCCGACGGCCGCCAGCAGAGCTCCGCAGCCCAGCAGAACCAGCTCGGAGCGCCGTGCTCCAGCCGGGCTCTTCCTGCTGGGCGGTGATCCCGGGACCTGGCTGCTGGGGCAGTACTCGTCGCCATCACCATCAGCAGCAGCCCTGCTTCCCTCCTTGTGGAAGGGGATGCAGAGGTAGGACTGACCAGCAGCGCCTCCTGGCTCAGTAGTGAAACAGCAATCTTCATTTTCTGAAAACAGGGTGATTTGCAGCTTATTATTCACTGATGAACATATACTGTATCACCCATGCTTTCTGTCAGGCTGGATTAAAAAAAATAAAAAGTCTAGCTAAAAAAAATAAAAAGTCAATAAAACCTGAAACACTGGTTTCTCTGTTCATTCTTTATTAGTAGAACATTCTAAGCACATCTGTAAACTTTCTGCTATTGAAAATGAAACATAATTGTAAAGTTTATCTTATCCATATGAATCATAGATTGTATCTTTAAGCTCAATGACAAAGTTCTGCAAAGCTGACACTATCCATAATCCGAAAGAACATTTTAGCATGTCCCACTTAAAAAACAGTGAATTTATCCTTTAGGTGAGGTTTACTGCTGTATTGTTACTTGAATTCTACCTGTTTTGCTAAGTATGCTCTTTTTTTTCCTAGCAATGCAGTGTTTACCTTCACACAGCTGCACACATCCACATCTGGGAGCTCAGATCAACTACAGTCCTTGAAGGCCACATGGGAGTGAAGTGTGGCACTTACTCACTTTCTCCATCCACATTTTCCAAGCCAGTCTGTGCATTCTGAGAGCTTTTCCTGCCACAGCCCACTATTCTAACCTTTAGGCTGCAGCTGTCCCCTCTATTATCGTGTGGAGTTTTCTCATGCCAGAGAAAACAGACCCACTAAGCCGGTCCTGCTTACCCATCTCCACAAGGCTTGGCACGCCAGGTACTGCTGGACTGTGTCTTGGGGATCTGCGCAGGTTTGGAGCGCTGCAGGAGCGCTGTCTGGTGCCCTCATGGGCAGGCTTCACACTGTCAGGAGTAAAAGATAATAAAAATGAATTAACACGCCCAGATTTTGTGTCCTTAAAGACCAAGTTTTCATTAAAGGAAGCTGAGGTGGATTTGTCCTCCACTTTTCTGGCTGTAGACTCCTGACCTTGCATCAGCACTGTGTTCCCTGTAAGGCTCACATCCACGGGATCTGCCCTTCTTCCTGGAGCCTTTCCTCTCACCCTCCTCTTCATCCTGATGAAAACCTGCGCTGCGACCCCAAGCTACACAACCCTCCCCAGGAGTGACTGCAAAACAACAGAGATTTTGCAAGGATTGATACCAAAATCCAAACATCACAAGAACTAATTTCAAATAATTTATTGACATCTGAACTGTGAGTTAGGGTTTGAGACAGTCATCAAGATGAATTTAGTCTGATTGAAGATTAAATTTGAGATGCATATGGAGCTTACGTTGGATGGCTCTCAGACGGGGCAGCATCGGCGGACTGGTCGGAGGGCTGGAACTGCTGCTGAGTAAACTCCTGCGCCGATCATGTGAAGGCGATGCCTGGACTGTGATTTTGTGCTGAAAATCTACATCAGGATTCCAAAAAAAAACATTTTACCTTCCAGAAGAATCAAACTCAAAATATGATTTCACATTTGACATTATTATTAGTACTGACATTATGTATTTGCTTCTTGATCATGTGTGTATTATACTCAAGACTTACAGTATTCTTAATGGTATTTAATTTAAAGTATGCATCCCAAAGTGTCAGTATTTTTTAATTTATATTTTTAGCATGACATCTTTCATATGATGCTTAATTCAATTAGGAGTGAATATTGTTTTTGAAAAATTGCAGGCCTATCTTTGACACACAGCGTTAGTTTGTTTGCAGCACCTGAAGGCAAGCTGATCCTGTTCCCATCCTTGAGTTTAAGGCGACTGCGGCGGAACTTGCCCTGCCGGCTCTCCACGCGAGGCTTCTCCTGGTAGAGCTGGTGAATGATGATGTTGAGCTCTCGCTCCAGGATGTGGATCTCCCTCTCCGCTAGCTCTTGCTCGCGCCTCCTCAACGCCTCCTCCTGGCACTTTTGCTGCAACGCTGCTTGGGTCAACTCCTCTTCCCATGATCTTAGCTCCTAAAAAATCCAAAAGGAGAGCTGAAGCAAATGCCAACACATTTTACTATAGCTGTTGTAAGTTATTAAACTATGTTAAGCAAACTGAAAATGATGTCAATAGATTTTCATATGTATATAAAAAAGAGATGGAGGCTACCAAATCATAAAGCCTCTGCCCCCACCTTCTCCTTGGTCCTCAGTTGGTCAAACATTTCCTGAATCTCCAGTTTCCAGTCATCCTGTAGAGAATGGAAGGACTCTGCTGGCATCTCAAAAAAACCAGACTCCTCGATGGCTGTCAGCTGGTCCAGAATATTTGTGAAATGTGGCCGGGAATGAGGATCCGAGCTCCAGCAGTCTGTGGATTTTTGATGAGGTTTATGATAAAATTCTTAATCATAAACCTCAGTCAGTTTGAGAGGGTCTTTGCTGCATCTTGAAGTTTGGGGCGGGGTTACACATGGGGCGGAGTAACACATTTAGTTAACCTCAACCCTAAACCATCCATGTAATCCTGCCTTGGCTTAGATATGGAGTCAATGAGGATGGCGTTTCACATGTTACTCCGCCCCCACTGGTGTAACCCCGCCCTAGAATCAAATATGCAGCAAAGGATAGTTAGCTAATTTTGCCTTGTGACAAATTTCATTTTAGCCACTCAAATGGTACCAGAAAGTGATAACTTTACGTTTGGTTATTATTTAATTAATTTGAGCTTGTGGTTACTTAATTCTTGTCTGAATGCTAAATGTTTCATTGAATGATATTGGCAGCTCATTAACTACAGTATGTGATAATTCCTATCTAGTTTGCAGGATAATATGCCTAGAAAGAAGGCTTGTTTTCAGAACAGAAAATAGATGTTCTGTCTTACCCTCCATAAGACGTGCAAATGGTTCAGGACAAGTCAAGGGAATGGGCAAAGCCAGTTTATTCATTGCCACGCCATAAGCCACCGCGAGCCCATCAATACCCCGGAAAGGCACCTCTCCTGTTAGCAGCTCCCACAACAGAACGCCGTAACTTTATTGGTAAAAATAAAGGGAGGAAAAACAGCAAATGTAAAAAATGCTGGTAAATTTAAAGTATCACTTGTGCCGCAAAATTATTCTACATACAATAACATCAAAGTGCAAAGATTTTCCATGGTTTCAAAGAGTTTTGGTGGACATAAAGATAAATTTGTACATAAATATATGAAGATCAAGCAGGATGTTTGCTTAAAGAGAATGTGTGTTGATGTGTGTGCAAATGCAAACTCACTATATCTGAATAAACATCCAAAATGAAACAGAATGAAACTATTGTGCGCTCTGTGTGAATATGAGAACGGAGCGGAAAGAATGAATGAGAAAATGTCAACAGGATAGTGCTGCTGAATATAACTGACACTCTGAGATGAATACAAGACCTCCAAATCAAACAAAAACAGTATATGTTTCATACTTATTTAAATATACACAACATTCTGTTCTTGTCCAGTGTATTAGTATGTGCATTGTTACTATAGCAACTGCTGCCAGGGCTGCACATTTGTGCTCTGGTGGTTAAAGCAGTGTCTGTTTCTGATTGTTTTCACTTCCACCACCTGCAACACAGATGCTGTTTACTTGCTGCATTAACTCCTCCTCCGCCCACCTCCACACATCGCTACCCTTGGAGAAGGTGGACGAGCGAATGACTTCTGGAGCCATCCAGGCGTACGTGCCGGCGGCACTCATCTTGGTAGTGCGGTGCCACTCTCGAGCCAGGCCGAAATCTGTGATCTTCAGCGTCTTGTTGCTCAGGTCTTCCATCTCAACCCTCTCAAGGATCAGGACTGGAATGGACACGTGGATCATCCAGGAAAGGAAGGTGATGATGGGGTAAGAAGTGATGGGGGGATGTCAGTAGGATGGGCAGATTGGAGGATGGAGGGGAATGGTGATATGTAAAAGGTTTCAGGTCATCGTCAGCAGGATTGAAATGATGGGAAGGGTGCAGCAGTAGGATCAGGCCCGCGGTAAAAACACAACGCAAAATAAGACACATGGTGAATAAACAAAACAGGGTGGGAGGCCATGATTAAAGGATTGGAAGGATTAAAGCAGAGCAGAGAAAGGGAGGGAAAGAACAAAAGAGAGAAAACCAAGATATGGTGAGCCACGAAGACAAAAAGTTGAAAAATACAGATCTCGATCAACAGTAGACAGTTAAATTCAGAAAAAGCCTGCTATACACATCCGCTCGCTCTAATAGGAACTAAAAAACAACCCAATCCCAACATGCAGAAGTGAAACCTGCTCCTCCTAACCACATGCTCTCCCCCATTCAGCTCTACAATGCCAGGCCATCTGCTGTGGCTGTGCCTGGTAGAGAGGGTGTGTCTACAGGCTGCGGTGCACGTCAAGCAACCCTTCATCTGCTGCTCATGTGGCTCTAATGCCATGGAGGCTGTTTCCAAAGAAACTAAACGCAAACACGTGGCTTCAGTAAGTCCTGCTCCTGTGTAGCTCAAAAGGTAAAACATGAAATGGATGCTGTCAGAGTAAACGTTTGATTCCCCCCGGGGGCCAATCACGCTCAGAATGCATGCACTCACCATAATGCATGGTAAGAGCAGCTATCAAGTGGCTGGTTATGTCAAACGTAAGCAGTACAAAGTGTTGAAAGGTGGAGATAAATTTTCTAAGAGGAGTTTTGCAAGCTGCAGGCAAAAAAGTGGCTTAATTGATTAGAATTTCAAAAGGACACACTAGCAATAAGAAGAGTAAGAAAAGTGGGTGAGTTGGACAGAGGACTGTGGACACCTTTTGGTATTATAATACAAATTTCCATTTTCAGTCATCAAAAGTGATGTTACAGCTTCACAGATGTTGCTGAAACAGATTTTGACAATCAAATGCTGAAACAGAGCTCCACCGGTGCTGAGTGAATTTGTAAATAAATCTACAAGTAGACTCACGCGGTCTGTCACAAGCGGAAATTGTCTAATACCGCAAAGAAAAAGTTCTTTTGGGCAATCAGCATTTTCTTACTGAGCTTCTCATATGTGGAACTTGCTGCCTCCAGACTTGAGAAAGATAGAAAATTTTGCCTTGTTTAAGAAAGGCTTGAAATCCTTTCTACTGGATAGTCAGGAATATAAACATTAACAACATTAAATGACACCTTGTAAAATTTTGTATTCATTATAATGGGTGGAGATAAATTTTCAAAGAGGAATTTTGCAAGCTGCTTTTAATATCGTGTACTTGTTATATCTGTTATGTATATGCTTCTGTCTGTTTTTATGATTACTAATCTGTAACATCTACCTGCCCAGGGACTACAGATGAAAATTGGTCTATTTTGACTAAATCTGATACATTTACACATGGTTACGCATTGATGTTGATTAATGTATATGGTCCCTGTTAACAAATAAATAAATAAATAAATAAATAAATAAATAAATAACTTTTCATTAGATTCAGTACTTGAGTCAAGGATATATGAAGGTACACTGCGTATCATCCAGTCACACAGCATTTCACATGGGAGAGTAGCATCAAAGAATTACCAAAAACTGCTTCATTTTGTACAAACGGATCAGTTAATATGTTCAGACATTTGAGGTAAAGGACAACTACTACCAGAAAACCTTAAGTGGGAATCGTGATGACATCTTACGTGGGTACATGTTACTCTACCTTCTCAAAAGTGAAAGACAAGTGTGTGTAGTTGGCTCATGTAACTCTGGTGGATTGAAGTACTTTTAACAAACTGATGAAAGCCTGCAAATAAACCCTGCAGTCCACCATTTTGCTTTGTTTCAGTGATCTACTTCTGCTGTTACTAAAAAACAATAAAACTTGAACTGTTCTTATGTTGGTGATGCAACTGTAAAGAGGACAGGGGTTTTCCTCACAGAGCCCAGGACGGCAACTAGTTTGACTTAACGGCCTGTTGGAGGTGAAGGGCTTGAACTGATCACCAGAGAATGAACCAATGGCAGCCAAGAAGTCTGTTGTGTTTATTATTTGAGCCTCCAATAGGGAGGCCGGGACAGAGCATTGGACAAATCCTTGCTAATAGGCTTGGGATTTAGGGGATCCAGCTGGGTAAAATGCAAGATTACAACTGCTCCACAAACAAACATGCAAACTCCTTTTCCTTTCTGCTCTTATTTCTACACAAACTGTGAAAACTGCAAATCACTTTCTGCCCTGTATTCTTTGAAAATGCTAAAAATCTGATTTTTATCAGAGACAGAAAATGCTATTCTGAGCATCCGTTATTTAATTACATTGCAGGGTACAATTAGACCTGATGGTTTTGGTTGACCATAATGCTGATAAAAGTCTGAAATGTGATGCTTAATGATGCTTTGGCATAGTTTGAGTGTTAAAGGGCCATTACGTAATGGCCCTTTAACACTCAAACTATGCCAAAGCATCACTAAGTAGCATTGTATTTTCATTATTGATTAGTCTGTTTATTATGTTTTCAGTTTGTAAGCAGCTCTAAATGTCAAAATGCCCATCAAAAGTTACCTGAGCCCATAATCATACAAACAAAAACCAAAAGAATTAAATCTAAAGTGATAGGAAACAGAGAAAATCAGAAAGAGCATCTTACTGTTGCTGGACTTGAGATCGCGGTGAACGATGGGAACGATGGCCTGGCAGTGGAGGTAGTGCATGGCACGGGCGATCTGCACGGCCCAGTCCACCAGCGTGCATGGAGGGATGCGCTTCCCTGCTAGAGCCCGGTTCAGAGGGCCGCCCCGGGCGAATTCTATGACCAGGCACAGGTTTGGCTCCTGGAGGCACACCCCCAGCAGAGCCATGATGTTGGGATGATGGAGCATGGCGAAGAGCTTGGCCTCTTGGCGCACACTCTCCAGAGTCTGCTCCACGTCCTCATCGGGGTCCCTGCGTGCTGCCTTCACTGCCACCTCCGTGCCCCGCCACAGTGCACGATACACCTTCCCAAAGCCGCCCACCCCGATAATTTCTTCTAGGGTCAGCTCTGAGAAGTTAATCTCCAGGACTGAGGAGAGGCACAAGAAAAGAGTTAATATTTGACAAAGAAACAATACTGATTCTAGGACATTTAAATTTTTGCTCACTCTCCTTCAAGGGCATTAGAGGTCGGGTTCAGCTATAGTGCAGCCCCCCCCCCCCNCCCCCCCCCAGCTGTTTTATCCTACTGATTGTCTTAAGAAAACTTTCTACAAGCAAATACTTGCAAGGATCTCAAAAACAGACCATCTTCTTTGTGCTATTTTGCAAATGTGATCATTTATAATAATAATAATAACTTTATTTATATAGCACCTTTCTAAAACAAAAGTTACAAGGTGCTGCCCACATCACGCAATTAGACACAAAGCTAGACACAAGCAAACAAAACAATTATATAAAAGAACAGAAATTAAATAACCACAATAAAACAGTGTAACAATTAAGAGAAGGCCTTATGATAAAAGAAAGTTTTCAATAGTGTTTTGAAAGACGACACTGATTTTGCCAGTCTGAGCTCCTCTGGCAGGGACTTCCACAGCTTAGGGGCACAAACAGCAAAGGCCCGATCACCTTTGGTAACAAGGTGAGATTCAGGAACAATCAACAAGCCCCTGCCGGAGGATCTCAAACAGCAGTCAGGCTCGTAGGGAGTTAAAAAAATCACAAATGTAGATAGGTGCCCGACTGTGTAAGGCTTTAAAAACAAGCAATAAAATCTTAAAATCAATTCTAAAACAAACTGGTAAGAATTGGAGTGATGTGGTCACTTCTTCTGGAGCGAGTTAACAGCTGAGCAGCAGCGTTTTGTATTAACTGAAGCCTATGAATGTTTCCCTTACTGATACCAGAATAAAGTGATTACAATAGTCAAGTCTAGAGGTGATAAACACGTGAATAACCTTTTCTAAATCTGAGAAAGAAAGAAAAGGCCTAACTTTAGAGATCAACCTGAGCTGAAGGAAACAAGTCTGCATGACCTTTGTCACCTGAGCATTAAAGGAGAGACATGAATCAAAAACCCCAAGATTTCGGGCCTCCTGTTTAACATAAGTGGATAAAGGGCCCAGGTCAGACATAAAATGATCAATATTGTTACAAGTGCTAGCAGGGGTGATGATAATGATTTCAGTTTGGGAGTTGTCATCCTCAAATCTGCCTTGAAAGTTAGAAGCAGGTAAAAGGAAAGAGAAGATCATGTTTTCACTGAGAGTTTAAATTAGCTGATGTGTGTGATGTGGAGTCTTGATGTGAAAAGGAGCCTCTGTGTCTGTTATGGGGCTGTGACTGACTTCTTATGACTGACACTGATGAATATTTCAGATGGGTTATCAGAGATGAACAAAGACAGCTGATGCACCCAAACATCTGGAGCTGATCTCACACTTAGGCCCTTGAACAATCAATTTCACATTTAACGGCGATGCTTAGATGCAGATATTTGAGATATAGTACAATTTGAGGGAAAACAATGGATATGGGCATTTTAAAATGCCATGTAATTGCACAGGATCCTTTTAGCAGACAGCTCACACAGGCCAATAAGTAGTGAGAGTGCTTTCACATTACTCTCCACAGCGCAGGACAGCTGATTTTGCTTCTGCTTACTGTATCTGCTTGAGGCCTTGGCTTGACATTTAGCAGAAGCTTCTTCTTCACAAGCAAAATTTGACAATTTACTCTCTTGCAGCTAAAATAATGCAGACATAAGTAAGGATAGATAAATACATCTTCTCTAGAAAGCAGAACAAAGCGTGAGATGATGACAGTGAAGCATGAAAATGACACGCAAACTAAGAGGTACACTTTCTGCTGAGCATAAGATGCACAAAGTGGAGTGAAATCAAGTCTAGGTGCATGCTGAAAGATGAGGAATGGTCCTGAAGCTGCACCGTGAGGATGCTGAGCCTGTTTCTAGGCCAACAGGAGCACTGCGCCTACCATGACATAGCACTCTGATGCTGCCTGAAGGAAGAGACTACAGCTTTGTGATTTCATTAACAATAGATACTCACGGTGCAGAGGAGGCACTGACTGCTCGGAGGTGTCTCGGATTTCCTCTGGAATGCCATTCCCATTTGTGACATAGTTAGACGGGAAAATTCCAACCCGGTCCCCTATCATACCAGTCCACCAGCCCTCATCCCCGGACACCAGGGAATCTTTGGACAAGACCTCCACCAGGTCCCCCCTCCGTAGACTGAGCTCGTCCTCCGCAGTCGCTTCATAGTCGAAGACGGCCGTCCAGAAACCCTGCGAGGCGCGTCCCGCATCCGGCGCGGCGCTGATGCCGTTCTCCGGGGATGGCCAGCGAAAAACATCTGCCTCTGCTTCTTCCGATGAGGACACACACGCCTTGGAGCTCGAACTATTGTCCAAAGCCGGTTTGAAGACATCCATGGACGCGATCCATAGGAGCGACCTGGATCACTGCAGGCGCATCCACCTGTCTGTCGGCTCCCCTGCTCACACACACACACACACANCACACACACACACACACACACACACACACACACACACACACACACACACAAAGCTATGTAGCGGCTAATCCCGCACACAAACACACGCACCTGAACGCACCATTCTGCTGTATTGTCTGCCTTTCATTCCCTACTGGCTGCTATCAAACAGCTTTAATACTTTTTGATGCACAAACCTACGTCCAATCAACGCCGAAACTCACGCACACGATAAGCTTTATTCTAAGCCAATTGTGCCAATGTGCGAATCTTCCCCGGATTCCTATTGGTGGACTGGTACGTCACCAATAGTTTACGTTCCGCCCCCATTTAGCGTCAAATTCGGATCACTCCCCACTTATGCCATTAAAAAATAAAAAAAATAAAAAATAAAAAATTACTACAGAGGTCAAAGTACCTCATTTATTGAAGGAATATTTTACTTTTTTCTCCACTACATTTATCTGATGGCTATAGTTATATTTAGCAGACTGAGCTTTTGCATTCTTTCTTTCTTCATCCTTTCCTTCCTTCCTTCCTTCCTTCCTTCCTTCCTTCCCCTTCCTTATGTATTTATCTCCATACTTTACTTCCTGCTTGCTTCCCTGTATCCATTATCCATCCTTCTGTCTTTGCTTTTTCTTTCCCTTCCTTAATAAATCCTGTCAGTTGGAATACCCGCTGGACTTATATTACGTTATATGAAACAATTTAACACTTAGTAAGTATTTTTTTTTACTTGTGACACTATAGTACATTTTTACGGAGCCCCTAAAGAGACATGAAAGAAAAAAAAAATGCTAGTATCTTGTACACACGAGATAATACTTGTTCCCACAAGATAATTATCTCCTGCGCACAAGTTATTATCTTTGCACGAGACACTAGCAATTTTGTTCCTCATGTCCCTTTAGGGGATCCGTACATTTTCCTGTTAAAACATACCTGAATTTACTGAAGTAAACTTTTAATTGTAATGGAATATTTCTCCATCTGCCTACTTCTGCCACTCTCCCCTACAAAGACAATAAATGGAAGCATTTATTTTCTTCAAATTGTCTCCTTTATTTAGTTATAGACCCCCAGAACAAAAAACAAAACATAACAAAATAATCAACTTAAGGTTAATTTCCATGCACAATTCCCTGAAATAAAAACAGAATTCATAGCAAGGAGTAAAAAACAACCAACATAACAAACAATCAAATAAACAATCCTCACTAATTCAGAGATACGATGAGAGGATAAAGTGTGTGTGCATGTGTGTGATATGGGTTGGAAATCAATTAATCCTCATTCTAAAGTTGTAAAATCAGATTCCCAGATCTTTGTACTTTCATCGAACACAAGAAAAATTTCCTTTAACTTGATTGAATTCCAACCTGTTCATGAAAGAAGAAAAACCCTGTATCGTGTATATAAGACATCAGGAGTTCACCGTAGATTTGAGGACAGCATCAACCACTTAGAGCAGCATGTACATACACAGAGATAAAATTGAAAGTTTTACATGTTAGCATGAGTCAAAATGATCAATGAGCATAATCAACCAAATCATGAATATCAGGCAAGAATTTACTGTCACTTCAGTCCTTAAAAGGCTAGCTTACTCTTCATGAGGCACCAAATAAAGAGTTTTAATGATCTAGTAATGAGAGAGAAAAATTTTCAAATTACAATTATTGACAAAACTCTCTATCTTTTCTCATAGATTACAGTACCATTGCCTCGGTGATGGTTTAATTAAGAAAAATGTCAAAGCTAAGTCAGAAATCTTCAGTGGTTTGTAAAATGTAAACGGAGGCGTTCCTCTGCACCCTGCTGTTGGGTGAGATGTGATGTGATGGACGCAAAATGAAGTTTTTTGTTAATATGCAGTAAATATAATAAGGTGATCAATTAAATACACATTTTTAGACACAAAACACAGGAGTGGCTTCACAGAAACGGATTAACATGAACTGTGGGTTGATGAAAAAGATGTTTCAATAATTGCCAAGGAACTGAAGATCACCACTGTTTTGAGAAAAGAAAAGGCAAGCTGGATGTAACCAGGACAGGAAAAGAAGCGGTAGGCCAGGATGCACAATTGCTCAAGCAGATATGTACATTAGAGTCTGTAGTTTCAGGAACAGATGCCTTACAGCTCCTCAATTTGCTGCTTCCTTAAATAGTACACGCCAAATACCAGCGTCATCTGCAACAGTGAAAAGACAACTCCGGGATGCTAGCCTTAAAGGCAAACACATAAAAATTTCTGGGTGATTCCAAACTTTTGAACATTAGCATGTATGAAAGTGGACAGACACAGTCATCTTCAATGTAACAGATTTAAAGGACCTGAAACATGAAATGAAACTGCCTTTATTTTGTAAAAGAACAAAGGGGGTGAGCTTAAAACAATGTCCACTTCAGAAAATGATTTTTATTTTGAAATATCATTGCAGGTCAGGTCGACTCCATCCATTCTAATCTGCCTCTTTCCTGTCACACTCAGTGTCTCACAACAACAAACTTCACTTCCATCACGCATGCCGGTGCCTTGACGTGTTGTGTATGATTTTTTTGTTTTACAGCTTATAAGACGTAGTTTTAAGACGAATTATAGAACTTAGAGTATCACCCAACAACCTGCCTGTGCACACAAGTACAAAGAACGCACAGAAACACACCTCAAACCAACATCTCAGTCGATTAAAATCATGAACACAAACAAATAAACAACAGAAATCGCCAAAAATATCAAAGAGAAAATGAAAAACACCGTTATGATGTATTTCTGATGCACGACTGCTGTCACTTCTGCCAAAGAAGACTCAAAATTGCTCACAAAATTTTTCAAAAATTTCCCGTTGTGGGATTTTAGAGAGGAGAAGGGTGATAAAAAGGGCCTCGGTGACCAAAACCCCCCAAAATCTCACATTTCCACTGACACTGGCTCAGATGAAGCGACTGCAGAAAACCTGTAGATGAGAAGTGAGAGTCGTGTGGACATGCTCCTCCACAGACACCCACACTCTGTGTAAACATCCACTGAAATTATGTACATAATGTGGGTTTGTGGTGCCTCTGAGTGGGCTGATCCTCCCTCATGTGCAGCAGTGGATACATCGCTCCACTCTGTGGGTGTGTGTGTGTGTGTGTGTGTGTGTGTGTGTAAGAGAAAAAGGGTGAGAGAGGGGCGAGCAGGTGTGGTCCAGGGCCTGGAAAACAGCATCCGATTCAGCCACGAGACGTATTTACAACACTGCTCCCCACAAAGGAAGAACACCGAGGAAGAGGAGGAGGAGGAGTGCTGAAGAAGGGACAACCACAGGGACTGGAGATTGACATCCCCCTTGTGGAAACATAGCATCACTACAACATACTGTCATTTGTTTTTTGTTTTTTTTTTGTTGTTTTTTGTGTATATATATATATATATATATATATATATATATATATATATTTTTTTTTTTTTTTTTTTTTTTTTTTTTTTTTTTTTTTTTTTTTTTTTTTTTTTTTTTTTTTTTTTTTTTTNTTTTTTTTTTTTTTTTTTTACAGCTGTTGCATCCTGCCTCTTTGGTAATCTGTTGGGTGATTCTGATTATATAGTAACAGACACTTTTTGCAAATGATGTAATAAACTTAATCTGCTGCTCTTGGGAATTTAATTTTTTTTTTTTTTTTTTTTTTTTTTNTTTTTTTTTTTAAATCTCGTTTATAAACAAAGCACCAGTCATATGTTTAACAGCATTTCATTTTCAATATCGCGCTCTTGGAGTTATCTGCTGCTCTGGATCCTTGTCTAGACGAAGAGTTTCGATCCAAAATGCCAACTACTCTGTAAGTAAGAAACAAAAATAAAAGTAAAGTCATGTCAGTTATGAGTCATTTTAAAGGACCATACCAGTGCTTTTGCATGTTTGAGCTCAATAAATAATAGCGTCATGCACATTACTGCTAACCATTTAAAAACAAACAAACTGTATTTTAGTTTTTGTGTTATTTTATCAAATCCCCTTATCTTTCAAAATCAAATGTTCAGGTGATACACTCATGTTAAAATTCAATAGTGCACCTGCTAACATATGTCAGACTATAGAAAGGGTGGTAATTTTTAATTTATCTGTTAAAGTAGTTTCTTCTGGGACTATATTTCCTGGCGGAGACTTCAATTTTTATCCGTGCAGCTCCGTGTTGTGTTGCTTCAGTAGTATGCTTTGAAAAATGCTTGGATTGTATTTATTTGGCTCAAACATGCAAAATTGCCATTATGCTCCTTTAAAAGCACAGCCAATATTTCTGCAGATGGAATCACTGACTTTGTGTAACATGAAGAAAAAAAAAGACATGATCTGTTCTACAGCATGATCTGTTTTAGAGAGAAACTCTTCCATTATTGACACCGGGCTCCAACGTTTCTCGCCCCTCAACAGGCACTCTGTTCAGTCCGTAGTGATGCCTTTAATTGTGACCGTTTACATGTGTACAAGTAGAAGTCTCCATAAATAGAACTATACAGCAAAGTGCATGGAAGAAAGAGTACAAAAATACCTCTGAATTTATCTCTGCAGCAATGCGTTTTTTTGGGTTTCTGATTGAAAAGGTGAAAACTCCGGTGAGACCAAGATATCAATAAATAAAATACAATGTCATATTTTGACCTAGGCAAGATACATAACTCTTAGAAATGTGAAGACATCGTTCCGGTATATATGACCCACNCCCCACATTCCCCTTCCCCTCTCTCCCCCATAGCAATCCTCTTATTAGAGCAGAAGGTGACCACATTTCAACAAATATTCAAAATATACAGAAAATATGGAAATATATTATATATAGATACGTATAGAGTACGGAATTAATGTTCAGGGCAGTTTGACCATATTCACTGTGTCCTCCGTCTTCTTCCTTGCCTGTTTGGATGGTGATTTGTCTGCCAGTACGTAAGCCGTCGCCATCACTCCTCCTCTTAGCTTGATTTCTGAGAACTCTGCGGTGCTCTTTAGGAAACTATGCAAATAAAAATAAATACTATGACTCCATCCCACTGTCACCCAAACGACATATTTCCATTTACCATATAATCTTCTGTTGTTCCTTAACATGGATCAGAAAATAGTTCTTTGATTCCTCTTTTTTGTACATTTTTTGTTTTGTTCATTTTTTGCATTTTTATCCCCAAAATACTTTTTAAAAAAAGTCATTCTCGTCAGATGTTGAGAAAAATATAGACCTCTGATTAACTCAACTCTCTCCGGATATAAGACTGCTGTTTCTTCTGGTGGAAAGCAGGACCACCTGCAGGATCTTCTGGACTCGGAGGTCACCCAATCCCAGCCGTAAGCACACTCACACGGCCTCAGAAAGGCTCTCCTACAGCGCCTAGAGGCCGACTGGCCTGTAGGCGCCTGCCGTAGATGGCAGGACACACACCTCCTAGCATCCTTACAGAAGGGGTNGAGAGAGAGAGAGAGAGAGAGAGAGAGAGAGAAAGATAGAGGTGTGGGACGGGTTATTGGAAAATCCCTGCGTTCACCTCTCCTGTCTTTCCATCCCATACAAAACTGATTCAATTTCCACAGTGAGGACTCACTCTTTTGCTGCAGTGTGTGTTCTGTTCTTCTCTGTGAGGCTTTAGAAGCCTTCTATATGACAGTAGGCCTCCAGGCTGGAGAAGAGGATGTAAAGGAACCACAGGCTAAAAAAGAAGGCTGTCGTGGCCAGTCTGTGCGCCCAGGGCCCGCCCAGTTCTCCTCCGATGTGGGCCCGACGCCGGTAGAGCAGCACCGAGATGGCCAGGAAGGCGAAGATGGTAAAGAGAGTGACAGAGAAGGCCAGTGAGCCGGCATCCACCACGAACGGTTTGCCTTTCATGTTCCAGTAGATGGCGGCCAAGGACCAGGCCATGCCAATTCCCAGGAAGATGTTGACTGCGTTGCTGCCTGTCACATTCCCAATAGCGGCATCCGCGTAGGTGTCCTGCACTGCTGCCACCTTACTGGCAAAAGTGTCTGTGGACAGAGAAGGACATTTATCATGTACAATCCAAAGAGGTTTGTACTTTACTTGAGCAGTTCTATTTTGTTTTATCTTCTCCTGCTATTCCTCTATATTTCATACAGATATATTTACACTACTACTTTTTTCTGATACCTTGCAGATTAAGACTTTAAATTCAAATTTTAAATTCCTGAGATAAACTCATAAAATGCTGCTGTTGCCAGGTAAAAACCTCGTTTCTCTCTTTGTGAAAAATTTGGATTCTTCTCCAAATCCAAACCTCAATATGGAGGCCAACAATTTCAGCAATGATCCTTATAATACTCTCCCAATGGAAGTGGAAATGATTTATTCATATTGTAGCACCTTTAAAGGACCATACCACCCATTTTGCATGTTTGAGCCTAATATATTCAATTTTCAATTTTCATACATGTAACGTTACTGACAATCATTTCCTAAAGCATACTACTGGAACGGTGAACTAAAAATGTTTTTCCTACCTTCCAGACTGCATTGGTTTCAGTTCATTCTGGTACACTACTAAAATCAACTTGTTGATACTTGAAACGTTCATGGGATAGGTAATCCATCATCGTGAACAAGACGTGNTAAAATCAACTTGTTGATACTTGAAACGTTCATGGGATAGGTAATCCATCATCGCCAACAAGACGTGTATTCAGGTTTTTTTTCAAATTTTCATAATTTTTTTCGTAATTTTAGTGTTTAAGCGCAATAAAAAGCATAGAGTGAATGTATGTCTCCACCAGAGAATATAGTCCCAAAAGAAGACCTGCATTTATCAAAATTTTAAACGACTGTGACTTCATAAGGCTGCGTAACTATTAGCAGGAGAAACATCGATTTTTAAGGTGGGTGTATCGCTTGAATATTTGATTTTGAAAGATTAATAATTTTGCAAAATATCAGGAAAGCTGAAATTCAGTTTTATCCTTTGGGAAATGATTGTCAGTAACCTTATGTGTATGAAAATTTAATATATTAGGCTCAAACATGCAAAATGGTCCATGTAGTCCTTTAATATAAAAAAGTTCTTATTGACATATTGTCATTGTTAGATGAAAAAGTCAGTTTGGTGGAACAAAAAATATGAGCCATCTTGATGACAATGCAGTTTCCTGTTAATTCTTATATTCTCAGAGGTCAACACAAACATTAATGTGTTGGAAAAGGACAAATTCTTTGATGAAAGTGGCCAGTCTGCCGTGTTGGACTCACCTGGGACCGATGTGCCAAGTGCTACAAAGACCACAGCCGTGACAGAGTCCTTGAGGCCGATGGTGCAGCCAAAATGAGAGGCCAGGTCGCCGATGATGGCGGTGAGCAGGCCGATGATGATGATGGAGACGACAAAACAGGCCCAGCCGTTCAGGTAGTCTGTGGGAGGAACGCAAGCAAACAGCACCTTCCAGAAAACGGTGAGGAAGTGCATGACGTAGTCAAAACAGGATGGCAGCCGTTCTTCTCCTGTGTCCTCTTCATCCTCATCTCCTGGGAAAAAGTGGGGGCGAGCGGGGGGANTTGGGGGTGAAAGGTGGAACAGATTGAAGAGAAATGGGATGACAGGAGAGAGTCGAGCAGGAGAGAGCATGAAAAGATAGCAGGGTATTTATGGAAAGTTGCGAAGGAGAGGAGAAAAATATTAAGAGTAGGGATGGAGATGAAGAAAGGCAGAGAGATAAAGGGTGAGGAAGTGAGAGCGAGTGTGACAGGAAGAGGAAAAAGTAAAGACAGATGATGAAGCAGAAAGTGGAGAGAGAGAGAGAGGGAGCAGATGAAAGAGTGGAGAGGGTAAACAGAGAAAGAGAGTTTGGAAAAACAGCGGTGAGATAAAAGATCGATGTAGAAGATAAGGGATGACAGAGGGGAAGGAGAGAACAACATTCACTTAAAATGGCACTTTGACTTATTTTTCAGTGTGAGACATCATTTTACTTCCTGTTACTCCACTAACAGGAAGTTTCTCATTATTCTTTCCTTTCTTCATCCCTTCTGTCCTTTGTTCTCTTTTTCTTTCCTTCCCAGTGTCCTATTTATTTCCTTCTTTCATTCCTTCCTTTCTTCTGTCCTCCCCTTCACTTTCTTTCTCTTTCTTAATATACTTTCCTTCCTCCTTGTCCTCTTTTGCTTCATCAACTGTTCTGAAGGCATTAAAATAAATAAATAAAATAAAAAACGAGAGATGTACCTGACAGCAAAAATAAAACTCTCATTCACTCTGAGTACTTTTACTTTGGGAACTTGTGTACATTTCACTGATACTACTAATTTTGTTTTTTAACTCCACAGATTTTATATATTAATTTCAGCATATGGGTCAGCATGTAAAAAGAACTGCATGTAGGCTTTTGTGACTGAAGATGTCGCTGTGTAAAGTCTGAAAAAATGACCAAAAAGGCATCATGGAAGTCTCGTTGTACTGGTGCAAATGACTACAAGTGTGAAAAATGAAATTCTTTTTTCTTATTTTGTTCTTATTTTCCACTTTTAATTGCCTTATAATTTAATTATTTTCATGCACCTTATGGAGAGCTGCCCTGTTCAAGCCCCTTGAGGGTTTTTTGCAGCCCTCCTTCACGTTTTATTTTTACTTTTTTTCATTTCTGACATTTTGTATTTTTTCTTTTTTGTATGTGTAAACTAATAAAACAAACAAAACAAACAAATAAAATCTATGGATCAATATAACTTTAGTGTACATAAAGAGGAGCTTCATTTTTTCTTTTGCACCAACACAGAGACCTTCGTGACATCACAGAGGTTATCTTCCCAGACTTTACACAGCTCGACCGTCAGCTGCAAACTCTTCATTGTTGTTGTTTCGTAGTTGTTGCTGATTACAAAACCAATAAACTGAATTTAATGTGTAAAACTGATAAAATCCCTCTTTAAAAAAAAAAAAAGCACTTTGAAATGAATGCAGATAGTAATTATTGCATTTACTTGAGTAAAGGGCTGTTAGGCTGCAGGATTTTGGTTAATTTTACAGACTTTTTTGGTTTATTTTGGTCTTGTTGCAGAGTATTTGGTCTGGTCGGTGCAGTGCACAGGATTTTTTCCTCTTGGAGGAAACCTCAGCGGACAGGTGGGACGCTGTACTGATTCAAAGTGTCAGGCCCATGTGAGGTGCATGCATTTTTCAGCCAATTGATGCATTATGAAAAAATAAAGAGCGTCGCTGGATTAAATATTTCAGCAGCAAAGCGAAGAATCGAGGTGTTCCCGGTGCTCAGTTTGGTGTTTGTGAGCAGGAAGCTGCAGGCTGAGCGAAGATCTGATGCCACTAACACTTCACTTGATGGATGAGTTTTCTGAGATTATTCCAGAACTCTCTGTGCTTTGTTTCCTGCTGAGGTTCCAGTAATATAAGTTTTTGAGGGTTTGAGGTCAGTGGTAGCCTGTACTTTGGTAGAAAAAATTGGCATTCCAAAAATTATGTTTTTGGAATATGACTTTACCCTTGAATTTGTGTCTCCATAAATGCATTTAAGCAATGGGATATTAGAACAAAAACATTACTGATCATTTAAAACCCATAAAACTTTACATGCTGAATATCAATATTTGAAATCAATGTTAGGCTGATTTAAAGGCAACCTGTCAAACCAGACATGAACTTTAAGAGTTTCTCCAGATATATTCTTGAGACTGGGATGAAGATTTAGTCTCAATAGTGGAATATTATGAACTTTTCTCTTTTTTTTCTTCCGTGTGTCTTTGGTTTCTTTTGCTTTTGAGGAAAATTAGCGCTTTTATATTTTGGTTTGAATTTTGTGAAGGATCATGATAACCATTAAATGATAAAGAAAAGTTAGAGATATATCATATATGCCAACTCTTTAGGAAACTTATGTACCACAATGCCTTGGGTGTTAGCACCTTGACTTTTAAAAAACACTGGGCATTTTACTTAAATATTTCCTCAGTTGCAGCTCTGTGTCGCCCCCTAGAGACAGAGTAGAGGACACGGTGGTTCCTTACAGTACCTGCGCTGACTGTGATGGCCTCCATGAACTGGTCTCTCCACGAGTTTGTTCCCACCACCAGTGCCAGGTTGGTCTTTTTGATCAGCTTGTCCACGGTGCTCTGTGTAATACAACATCAAAACACAGCAAAAGACAGAAGCCATCCATTATTTATGAGATCTGAGATCTCAAGCTGCATCTCTGGAGAAATACATCACCTTCACCACATGATGGCAGTGCTACCAAGTTCCAGTTCATGTTTGATGCAGATAAAAGCACACACCGGGAACAAATATGGAGGGAATATTTTTTTCAGTTGAACAGATAAGAAGAGCATTTCCACTGTGTGTCATTAACATTCACATTGAAATTACAATAGAATATGGTGATCTGTTGTCTGCTGCACATGAAAAACTAGCTTCAGCTTTAATGATTGTGTTTGAAGAGGAACTTTTCCCACCTTAAACTCGTATGATTCCTCGATAATGACTTCCAGCTTGGAGTGTTCCCCCAGCACCGGCTTTCCCATCTCTGCGATCCGTTTGGCTTCCTCCTCGTCTAAAGTCATCTTCCTGTCTGGCACATCTGAGAGGAGAGGGGACAAGAAAGAGAAAGAAGATGATGATCAAAATGAGAAGATATTCTCATATCTCCTGCTTCACAGGATACCAACATGAGACGAATCTTTGACAGCGTTCATAGTGGTTTTATCTATTGAAGTCACCTGTCACGCTCAGCCAGTGGTGAGCTTTTTCTGAGAATTCTCTTTCGAACTTCCTTAACTTACCATTAAATGAAGCTTAGACAAACTTGGGTGCTTGATCATGCTCCTGACAAATGTGGCAAAGGCAAATTTAGGGTGCGTATCTATTTTCTTCTGCTGTGAAAATTTCCTGATAAAGCCTTGTAGTTAAATTTTGATTCGTCCTATTTCCTGTTTTGTTCTGTTTCTATATATATAATGATTCTGAGTTTTCTGTGACTTTAAAAGTGTTCTTTTTTTTTTTGGTGAAAATAAAGAAGCTATTAGGGGTTAGGTACTGTTGGGTCAGAGCCCTGATCGGTTCAAACGATGTGTTCATCAGACACGTCCTGGATTGGCGCAGTTGCAGAAATAAAGCACAATCCTTCACAGTGTGACTGTAAAGTGAGCCATAATGTCAGTTCTTTGCTTTCAGACTGTATCAAGAGGAGCATCTGTGCATCCAAAGGCCTCTCATCCTGCTTTGGGTGACGCCCCCCACTGAGCCACCTGCTGCAGAGACCCTGTCATCTTTATACGAGCCCACAGTCCAGCCTGCTGCTCTGTGCTGACAACACGCTTACCATTAAATATTCACGTTGCCATTAAAGATCACAGCCAAGTCCCTTTGATAAGAGAATGTGTTGGCAGCCACTCCACCCACCCCANCCCCACCCCACACACACACATACACATACACATGCATGCATAATAAACCACCGTGCAATCACAAACAGACACAGAAATGCACGTATTTTTAAACCAAATCTATTACATACACAAGACCGAGTGTTCCTGGCTATATTACTTTTGCTCATGTTTAAAATTTGATTCTCTCCCCTTCACCTGCACCATGCTGCATCAGTACATGACAAAATTTCCCCGACAAGGACAGAAAAAAACACAATCACACAAAGGTAATTAAATGTATCATTTCTGAACTCTGGGCTTTATCTTGATGGTTATCAAGCGTTGGTGCGGCACTCCTGACTGGAGAGCATAATTCATGGATTTATGATTAATTAATCCGCTGATTAGTGTGCGAATCCATCATTAAGTGTGGGAGAGAGCAGAAAAAGAGCAGGAGTTGTTTGTAACAATGACAGTCAGACGGTGTGCAGTTAATTTTCCACCACAGCAGCCTGTATTAAACTTCTCAGAGCAGGAATTCTGACTAAAACTCACAACTTACATGATTACATGACACTAATTCTTTGTATCAACAATAAGTTTGAAGGTGATGAGACTATTTTTTGTTATCGAATAATACTGCAGTTTTTGATACTCAGTAGTACTGTATCATAGTATCAGAATATTTTCATACTAAAAACTGTTAAAAAGTATTCAATATTTCCTTTTCCACTTGTAGTCACAGCTTCCAAAATATAAAAAAATCTGCTGCTTTTCTTTATTTTTTTTTTATTTATCACTGTGAATTGAACTTCTTTGGGTTTTTGGACTCCAGACTAAATAAGCAGTTTGATAACTCTAATTAAACAACAGATTATTTAACAGACTGAACAGATTAAAAATCAAAAAGGGTTAGTTGAAGTTGTTATAGTCATGATTATCTGAATGAAAGTGAAACACATTTCATATTGGCACTCGTGCACCAAGGCCACACTCAGATTTAGGTCTGATTCTTAAAAACACAGCAGAGAAATGTGACTTTAGTGGGGATGCTTCGAGCAGGGATGGACGACTTACCGTCAGCTAACAAAAGGGCTGTGAAGGAGAGAAGAGAGTGAAGATGAGGAGGAGGATAATGAAGGGAAGAGGATGAAATGACAAAACAGAAAAAGCGATGAGCAGCAGGAATGAAAAAAAACAAAGATAGGGAAGAAAGCAGGTTAATAAGAAGGAGAGAAATGTGATGGCCTCAGAGAATGCTGGGTATTGACCGAGAGCTATAATATATACGGCACTGATTATTCGATTGGCTGAGGGAATGGACAGAATATGCTATTTTGTAGTTTTTTTTTATGAGGATGGAGGCAGAAACGAGGTTTATTAAGGGAGGACATGCCCAATAGCAATCAACTAAATTATATGGGCATTTTGTGCGACGAGCTCCAACTATGAACGTTCATTCATTCAAGTTTATGACTCCCTGCTCATGTCAGATGACTGAGCTTGGAGGCAATAATACAATAAACCCTAATTTAACAACTTCAATATAAACTAGAGCTAGACCAATAGCTAGACCATTTATCAGATCTTTGCCTTTTAATTAAAATTGGATTTTGCTAACTGTTGCTATTGCCAAATGATGGACTTAAAGATGGCAGGATTTCATTCAGCTTTGGGGCAACAAAACCTGCCTCAACCTTCACTGGAATGCTTGTTAGCATGGGTTTAAGGGAGGGTTTTAGCATGTCAGGGAGGTCTAAATGCTGTTTGAGAGGCTTTGTTACTCCGTAGAAGTAAAAATCTGAGAGGAAACACTGAATCCTTGTAGTGCTCTGGGATCCTTCTGAACTTTGGGGCTTTACAAACATCAAATATAGAGCAAAACTATCTGCATTGACAGAACATTGCTACTGCTATCAGTCAAACCCTGCGATGAAAGTATTCAGATCTACAGCAGCGACTTGTGGGAGTGTTTGCAGTGGGAGGAGAAGTTAAACACATTTATGCACTCAGACCTGGAATCTGTCCAAAACTATACAGATATACTGTCGGCTAACGGAGTAGCTTCACTGGAGCAGCAGAGGTGGCGACTGAAGGAAAACTTCAATGGCAGCAACTGAGGGAGGAAGAACGCAACGAACATAGAGTTTAACAGTTAAAGATTCAAACTGGCAACGGATGTTAATGAAATCTGAGATATGCTGCTAACTAGACAACACCAAGACATAATAAAATGTGGTAATGACAGAAGCGCCTCGTGAAATATCTTGGCTCTTTTTTTGGCATTTTGATTTGTCTTTGCCAGATTGTTTATCCACATATTGTAGTTGTGAGCAAATCAGGGACACAGCCCAACTCAGAAGCCGCGGGTGAGCGGAATCCATAACTAAACAGTGCGATTAAGAATAAAAAGAGGCGTGAAAAGCCACCCAGTGAGGCAGATAATTACATGACAGGATACACTATAAGTAGATGAAGCCTTTCCACGCCTCTAAGCATCGAGAGATTCATGGTGACAACTCTTAGCCTTTGACGTCTTCATCACAGTTTCGCAAAAAAAAAAAANCAAAAAAAAAAAAGAAAAAAAAAACAAGGAAAAAAAATTTTCACATTCTTAAATGGATGGGAGAAGCCATCTGCATCTTCCACGAATGGACACGCTCCTTCTGAAACTTCCTTCACCGAGCTGTGATGCTAATTAACCTGTTTGTGTTCGGAGGCAGCTTATCAGGCTCCTAAATCAAATACAGTCCACAGTTAATCATCATTAGCGGCTAAGTGCATTAATTGCTGTGGGCGACTTGCTTCATTATCATTAGCATTAGCTGAGCCACGCTGATCTCAAGCTAACTGCGGTGTAACAACCAGCTGTGGTGAGCCTGATTGTCCAGACCCCAGTCAGCATGTCATTTAGCATGGGCCAGTGAGGGAGCAGCTTACACACACACACACACACACACACACACACACACACACACACACACGCTCATTTGCAGATGTACAAAATGTACAATCACATACAGATGAAGGCACACGTGGACGGATCTGTACACACACACATGAATGCAGAACTCACAACCACATATGCAAGTAAGGAGGAACACACATTCACACAAACCACACAAGAACACACAGATAAAGCCACACAAACACACACGAAATCAAAGGCAGGCTCGTAGAGCGTGTTGCACTCAGAATCCAGAAGGCTGTCATTCTGCCAGCAATACAATGCGATGGAGAAGATTAACCAAAGGGATGTAATTGGAGGGGTGGAAGAGTGTATGCATGTGTGTGTGTGTGTGTGTGTGCGCAGGGGTGGGGTNGTAATTGGAGGGGTGGAAGAGTGTATGCATGTGTGTGTGTGTGTGTGTGTGCGCAGGGGTGGGGTGTGGTGTCTGTGTTTAACCATTGTCATCATCAGTGTGTTCTCCTGTGCGCTCGGCCTAATCAGATCTGTCTCATTACAAAAGAATGAGTCCTTCTCTCTGGCGCTCACACACACACACACACACACACACACACACACACACACACAGTCGGGCTCTGAGTCACGGCGTAAATGCGCTGCTAATGTTCGCCTTCTCTCTCCACAGCTCATTAGGAGAGAATCATCATTTGACTTATCCTGTCTATTCTGGTTGCCGTGGCTGCAGGCAGATCTGGGCCCGTGCCGTGAGACGCATGTGTGGATGGGAGGATGAGCGGAGGGATGGACAGATGGGAGAATTTGGTGAACATGGGTGAGTGGATTTGTCGAGGGGATAGAAGAATAGAAACATGGACCAATGATTGTGAGAAAGGAGGGATGGACAGATGTAGGAGAGCAAGAATGGAGGGGAAGGAGGGATGATGAGATGCAAGGAATGAGGGATGAGTAAATGGGACATAGGGATGGAACGAAGCACAGATTCAATAGAGAGGGATAAAGAAAGAAAGAATGTGATGTGGAAGAATGAGAAGGATAAAGGGAGATATTGGAGTGGAGGAATGGAAGGATTGAGTGATACAGGCGATAGTGGATAGATGGAGGGGAAGATGGATCAATGGAGGGCTGGAATATGAGGGAAAGATGTATGGAAGGAGGAAGAGACTGGAGGAAAAGCAGAAAAGAAGCATGATCTGGCTGATGGAAAGGAGAGAGAATAAAATATGGGAAACGAAGACGTAGTTATGAATGGACGGAGTGATTGAGAAAATGGAGAGACTTGGTCTAATTAGGGAAGAAAGAGTGAGTGGATGGGGAGAAAGAGGAAGGAACCGAGGAGGGATAAAGGGATGTGAAAATAGAGCAGGAGGAGATGAGAGATGTTTTGCTGTTTCCTGCAACTGTCCAATCAGGAAGCTTCGTTACGGAGGCATTACCTACTGTACTGAGGGTGAGTCACCATTCTTTATAAGGCACGCACACACACACACACACACACGCAAGCGCACACGCACAAACTGATGTAAGAACAGATGTAAACACTTAAGCAGATGCACACAAATGCACATAAACACACACGTTCATAAGTACACAACAAACAAGCACATACATAGTACCTGTATATGAATAAGTAGTAAAGTACTGTAGTAATAACATGAGTAAAAAAAAATACTTCATTACAAATAAAAGTAAAAAAGTATTAGTTTTTAATGTACTCAAGTATCCTTCAAAATAAAAGTATTAATGTTGAAGAGTGGGAGTTTTCAGTCAGTGCAAAAAAAAAAAAAAAAAANAAAAAAAAAAAAAAAAACATACTGAAAGAAGGAAGGAAGATGAAGGAAGGAAAGAGTGAAAGAAGGAAAGAAACACACACACACACACACAATCATTCCATGCTGTGTGTGGATCTCAGCACCGTGTTTCCTGCAGCTCAGAGTGAGGCGGCAGAAATAATGACGGTTCAGGATTGAGCGGGCGTTGCCAGTCTGTGCCGCTTTTTTTTTTTTTTNTTTTTTTTTTTTTGTACCAAACACACACTGAGAGCTCTGAGAGGAAAGAGACAACAAAGATGGATGCTTCAGTCGCCTTTATTATCTTGCAATATGCAGACAGTGTAACACGTCCATCATCTTGTTACGCAGCATCTGTGTTCTGACGGCGAGAAAACGCTGCAGAACACGCAACGTGTTTGACTTTCTGAGACTAAATAAAGTGATAATTTCACTGGATGCTGTGTGATTTCAGCTGAGCGTCTTTCACGTCTGAAAAGTCATGTTTTTAATCTGGCTGAGCTAATTAAAGTTACTCCGTCTGGCATTTAGACATCAATAACGCTTTTCCACATTCATTTTGAGTTATTAATAAGATTGCTGTAAACAAATAGAGTCATTGCCAAGAAAACTGGCAGGCTTTGCCAGCATCCTGGCTGTAGTTAGCATTGTGTAGCACTGTGCTAATTTTGCGGGAAATTTTCTAGTGATGGAAAAATAATTTTTTATCATGTTTTTCCGCCTCTAGTGTGTCTTTGTATGTTAAAGAAATCTTTTTAAAGTCTAAACTCATTTTTCTAAATTTTAGTTTTCACTGAATTTGGTTTTTGTCACCTAAAAGTTAAAAAAAAAAAATTCTTTATTAGACTAGATGACAAATTCAAATTTAAATATGTGAAAGTCTTGATATTTTGGCCTTTTTAGACGCCTTATTTCAGGGGTAATCAAGTACAAAACGTAAAGGTCCACAAAGAAAATTTTCAATAAGACAAAGACCCGATTATTAAAGTCAGGGTTGGATTGTCCTAATTTTTAGGGTGGGGGTGGGGAGTGGGTGCTGACAAAACTAGCTGCGCTGTCAATTTCAATGAGCCCAATGTCATGTCAACCCATCGTTGTCATGGAGATGACGGGCTGCTGAATGCAATTGGACCAAACTGAAGCAGAGTAGACATTCTCACACAGAATGGAGCCATCAGACATTTGGTTTCATTTTCTACAATGTGGAAAAAGCAGAGAATTTTGACTCGTTGAGTCGCAGCAATGTCTCACAGATAATACAGATAATACATATGAAAAGTATAATTTGCTCAGAGTCCGGAGACTGTTGTGGTTCAGTCCGGATCCAGACCGAAGTCTGAACTTTGCCTTATTTGTGGTTTACAGAGCGAGTATGAAGGACTTAATTAAAACTCCATCACATGAAAGTGTGGAAGAATTTCCTACAATCACAACTTTTTCCAAATTTTTTAGGAAGTCAAGTTTTTCTGTATTTAAAAAGAAAAAACCTGTATTTTATCAGCTTTTATAGACTTAAAAAAAATTCTACCCTCCCATTTTTTATTTCCTAGAATCCTAATCAAATATACTGTATATGTTTAATATTTTTTAAAATTGTTTTTCAAGAGATTTACATTTTTAAACATTATCTACAATTCTGAGTTTTGAAAAAATTAAGCATGTGGAAGAATTTTGTAAAATCATGTTATTTTTTTGATAAGCAGTGACTTCAGAGTTTAGGTATCTAAACATATCACACATAATTTCAAAATTACAGCATAATATACTGATGGTATGTAAATTTTTTGTATTGTAACCCTGAAACCTGATGGAAGGCTGCTTTCCTGGAGCTGTTGTCCCTCAGGGGTTCAATGCAAATGCAAAGAAATGTTACCAATAATCAACCAATGCACTGTTTGATTGCATATTTTAGGTTTAATCTTCATCACACTGATGAGGCGTTTTTGGAAAGCGAACAAACCTCTGATGATCTGTTTGTGGACACATTGGAGACTTTCCTAAACAGCCCATATGCTGCTTTTCACATGGGACAGTTTCATATTAACCAGATTCCATAGCTGTCATCTCTCTCTCTCACTCTCTCTCTCTCTCTGTTTCTGACTCTTGATCTCTCACTCATTCCTTTCCTTACCTCTCTTTCCTCTCTCTCTATCTTGCTATAACTCCCCTTCCCATCTTCCTCATCTTCTCTCTCTCTCTCTCTCTCTCCATCTCATTATCTCTCACCTGTATCTCTAACTATACTCATCTCCTTTTCCTGCTTTTCCTCCTTCTCCTTTTTTGCACCACCTCTCCTCCCTTCTATCATCTTATTTTCTGTCTTCCTACCTTTGTCTCCAATCCCCTGCCTCCTTGCTTTTCCCTTCTTTCTCCACATATCCCTCCCTTTCCTTCTCTCTTTCTATCTGTCTTTCTGTCTCCAGTCCAGATGTCACGGTGTGTGTGGATCAAGTGGGGGACGGGCTCCCTCTACTTGTTAACAGTCTGTTTATTCTGCAGCCATATCAGCCACATTGCCTTGTCAGCAGCAGGCAATTACAGAGCAGATTACCAACCCTGATAAAGTCATCAGCCGAGGCCTTACACACAGCAAGGTCTGCACGCACGCGCATACACACACACACACACACACACACACACACACACACGCAGATTCTCGATTTGCACATAGCTGAACAATTGTGCTTAATCACCATACACTCATTTGCGTATATGCACACACAAAGAAATATACACCCCATAAGAAACCAGAGATCAGGTAAACACACACATCCACCCACATAAACACTTTAGCGGGGGAGGGGGGGTCTCTGTGGAGGCTGTGCTGGACTTGTGCTGAGTTCATCAGGGAGGGGAGCTGTTCTCGGCTACTCTGTGTGATGTATTATGCCCACTGTGCTGACATCATAGATGTAACCCTGAGCACTGATTAACGGCGCCGCCAAGCACGCAGACGGAGCCATGGCCGGCTCTGAATCCTCTCATCGGCAAATGCATTTCACCCAGGCGAAGCCCAAGGATGCTTCCGAAGCCCACAATATCCACTTATCATACACAACATTAATATCTCAAATGTTAGAATCTATTTTCCACAGAGGACTGCAGTGAAAGTAACTTCGTAACTCTGGCACTGTTATCATGTATCAAAGCAGCCAGACACCATACAAGTCTGATTTTTAACACTGATTTGGCAGGCGCTAGCTAATTCTCACTTGATTGGTTATCAATTCAGGATAATTTGAGGAGGGCCATGAGGGCTGATATATCAATCAAAGATCTACAATTGAGTAAGCAAGTGTCTGGAGGATTTCTGACACGTCAGTAATTTTGTTAGTTCGGCTTGAGACATCTGACAAGTCAAATTCGTGAATCAGATTTCCCCGTAAAGACGATACAAAGCATCATTTGATCCCCTCCTTAGAGTGCTAGCTGTTAGCACGGAGCGAAGTGAGTCACAGGGGGTTGAGCAGGTTATCACTGACACGGACATTAATGAGAGTCCACAAAGAAGGTTGATGCCCCCGCTGGCCCTCAGCCCGGCATGAAGACAGGCTGACACGGTGGTGTGCCGCCGGCATGGCAGGTAGCAGCGCGGCTCATCTGTATCTCCGTGTTGAGAACAGCCCCCACACACCTCTCAGGAACAATTACTGCTCTTCCAGCTCCTCATCACAGAAGGTGAGGGCTTTCACAGCAACTCCCCTCCTCCTTCTC
>VXCM01004949.1:0-38365 GCA_014773175.1 Lucifuga dentata
TGGAGGCAGATGATTCGCTGTGGTGACCCCTGAAGGGAAAGCCGAAAGGAAAAGAAGAAGACATGAAATAGAAAAGTCAGTGAAATGTATTCAAGAATTCTCTGCTGTATCAGGGCTAAAAATGAACATAAACAGCACTTTTTCCAATTAAAGATTGCAGTGATATTCCTGTCAAACATACTCTTACTTGGGTGATATAATAGATAAAAATGAAAATAAGCAAACAATTTAAACTTCAATCCTATAATTAACCAAATAAACAAACAGTTTAATAGTTGGTTAACAAGGGATTTATCTGTAAATGGGAGAGTGCTGCTGTCTAAAGCTGAGGGAATATCAAGATCGGTCTATGCATCTTTATCACTGGAAATGCCTCCAAAGATACAAGAAGAAGTAGGGCTGGGCGATAAATCGACTTAATCAATTAATTCGATTTTACGTTTTAGCACGATGTGTAAAATGGCTGAATTGGAAAATCGAGATTTAAAAAAAAAAAAAAAAAANTAAAAAAAAAAAAAAAAAACCTAACTAGGGAAAATGCGGCAGTGGGTCGCTCTCCGTCAATCAAGCCCGTTCCCGTTTTGCGCGCGTTAAACCTACAAGCCTTGTTTATACTTTCTGTGTGTCCATGAGGCTCTGCCTGCAGCGGACACGGACATGGTCTCCAACTTTACCAATCAACAGTCCGTCACATTTGCTGATGCCACACCCACGAAGCTTTCAGCAGGTCAGACATGCTAGCAAGATGCTAACAAACACTTCGACTGAAGANCCACGAAGCTTTCAGCAGGTCAGACATGCTAGCAAGATGCTAACAAACACTTCGACTGAAGATGAGGTCGTTTCTAAAAAGGTAACATCTACTAAAAGTAGCAGCCCTGAAAACTATTCTAGCAGCTGTGACAGAAACACGCAGCGGAGTGGCAGCAATGCAGCTTGATTAAAATTTGTATTACAGTGTGACTATAATATTAACAAATTACCTGTGAAATTAGCTAATTTTCTTAAACAAGCACTGCTTGCCTGGAAGATGGCCTATAAACATAGTTTTTCACCGCACAAAACACTTTACATTTGGAATAACAGGAATATTAAATACAAGAATAAATCTCTTTTTTATAAAAACTGGTTTGACGGAGGTATTATTTTGGTTAAACAACTTCTGAATATAAATGGTCAGTTACTTAATTACAGAGAATTTCTAATAAAGTTTGGCCTGCCTACTACAGCCAAGGAATATGCCATGGTTTTCAATGCCTTGCCAGAAGGTATATTATTACAAATACTCAGTCTCAACTGATGAGGGATCATTGCTTAATCTATCTGGTGCAAGAATATATTTAGATGAAGCTGACATTACAGAAAACACATGTTCAAATAAATGTATTAGAAATATCCTAAGTGATGCTGTTCTCCCCCCTGCAAGGTGTCATTGGGTTGCATTATGGTGAAGTAGACTGGTCTAAAGTATGGCTTTATTATGATAAATACTGTATAAATAATAAAATAAAGGAAGTTACGTTTAAGATTCTTCACAGAATCCAGTTAAACAAGTATTGGAGAGATGCAACTTAAATATTAATTATTACTATGCTTTTTGTGGTTTTATATTTGAAACCATCTCTCCATGGATGGATTATCACGACCACAGGCCCTGGACACAAACTCACCACAGGCCCCTACCTACACACACATATAATACACCCACGCTGGATGTGTCCTCCCCAAGCACACAGCAATCCACAACCACTCATCATGTATTACTTTGAAATTATATTCGTTATTTTGACATGTTAAATTACTGCCATTTCAGGTCTGCTGTTCTATACATGCCATGTACAGCACAGTGTACATCTTTAGGAGTGAAAACACACACCTTCATTTAAATAACACCACCACCAACAAACTGTGAAAGAATACACACATGAACATCAAATGAAGCACACAGCCACCGCTACGACATACACAGTCACTCACACACACGCACACCCCTGCAGCCAAAAATGTCCTACCTGAACCACCGGCTTTCTGCTGGCCTTCTGTGAAGAGAAGTCATTAATCGAGTCGTCAAAGTCCAGTTCACTGATAAGTTCCGATTCACGTTTTAATTTTAATCCTGGACATTTGTGAAAAGGACTGTTCTCCCTCACAGTTGCTGACAGCTACAGTCAGCTACAATCTTAATGCAATGTACACGTTGGGAAATGTTGACTGTAATCCACAATTCAGCACTGTTTTCAGAAGTTTCGATGAAAAGTCACACTGCCTGGCTGCTAACATTAGCCACTGTAGCATCAGTCAGAGTGCAGTACTTCCTGTGAACTTGGGCTAATGTTAGCAGTGCAGCATTGGCATCCACGTTATCCTCAGATGGCAGTCCTGCTAACAGTATCATCACTTTCCACCAGTTTTTTGGTGAAAAATGTTTACGCTAGCCTGCCTCTCCGGATTTGCAATCCACTATGATATACACCTCGGGGCTTGGTAAGAAGAGGGCTTAAAACCTCTGTCTATGGGGCTACAACCAATCATATTCCTCTGAGTCCGGGCCTCCTACCCTCGTTTCCAATATGACCAACTCATACACCTGGTTTGAAAAAATTTTAGAGGGTATTTGTTGTAGCAAAGCGGCATCTTTAGCTTCTTTTTCTTTTTTGAGTTTATGCTTTGCCGACCCACTAGGCACGCATTTCTTCATGCTGACAGTGAAACTGACATTTGACCTTTAGCCTACTTCATTAAATCATTACGTGATTTAGCCTAATCGGCTAATTTATAAAACATTCAATTTCATGATCATACTGCATTCTCAATGACATTTACTCCAATATTTTCAAAACAAAACTACATTTAAAAAAAATAAAATAAATCTTAAGTGCCAAGGGCCCCTATTGGTTACAGGACCCTGGACGTGCCCACTTTGTCCATGCAGAAATCCGTCTATACATCTCTCATCTTTGTTACGACTGTATTTACACCAAAATGTTTTGGGGCAGATCTTGAACAATTCTTCAGAAGACTAACGGAACATACACTGGAATTAAAGGAGAGAGACATTTTTCTTGGATATATACATGAGGACATGGAAAAGGACTCTGTTTATTTGATTAATCTGTTGTTACTACTTGGGGAAACACCACATCCATAAGAAGAAATGGTCTGGCTCCAGACCCAACTTTGGACATTTTGTTAAAGAACTCAATAAGTATACCACTGCAATCAAATCTATAAAAAAATCGAAAAGCTGTAAAAACTTATACTGTATATTGTTCGATAAACATGGCCTTTGTACATAATTTTTTATTTTACTTATTTTCTTTCCTTCCACCTGGCACTATATTTGTTGTTTGTTTGCTTGTTTGTTGTTACAGTGTTCCACGTGATTAATTAAATATATTTTGAGAAGAAAAAAAAGTGAGCTTTGTGAATGGAAATGATCAGCTAACAGTATTTTGTATAAAGTATTTTTTCTTGCATGATATTGAAATAAAAAGGTCAAAATCTATCACCAACTATTTACAGTGTTTAATAACTGTCATTGATATGAAAGTGTGAATAATTTCAGAATGTTTACTTCTCTGCACAAATGTTTAACATTCACTGTGATTAATGTGAGTGTTTACTGTATTTTTATGTTATTTTTACTCATCGGAAAACTTGTCTTTATATAAGTAGCAAATAACCTGTGGGTGTCGGAGAGTGGGTGATATTAACACAATCCAACCAAACAGTCCTGTAGTCTAACTTTACTTTAGTTATCATGTATTACTAAGTTTATTTAATATAACAGTATCTGTTGGCGTTCAGCCATGCTATGTTGTTTGTTTGTTTGTTTTCATTTGGCTGGAATGATTTGAAGTTGGAAATTCTGACTGGGAAAAGTCCGACTTCCGAGTAGCTCGAACACAGCATTATACTCAAGTATTTCTCTCAGATCCTCAGATGTCATGTGGAAATATGAAAATATAAAGTATTTTGAGCATCAGAGACCTGGTGAATTTTTATGCAAGTAAATCGTGAAATACCAAGCTGTCAAAAACATCTGTCTATCCTTCCTCAAAGTAATATTCTCCCCAGAGCCTTTGCATAAAACACATGTATTATATTGTATCTGTAAAAGACAAGCCTGCCAGCTGTACAAAAAATGCATCTGTGATTTTATTTTAATACATCATAGATGCAGTAAAATCCAGTACCCAATCACTGCTGGAGTCAGGCTGGAAACTACCTACACCAAATCAACCACTAGATGGCAGCAAACTGACACCATCCAAATAGCAAATTTAATTGAAATTGAATACTAATATGAGCTACTTAGTGAGGCACTAAGTAAACGGCACTCTGAATATCTCGGTGGTTTACAGCTGAATATAAAAGATATATATATATATTAAAAAATAGCTTTGTGTGATGGCAGAGACCCGTGCTGCATGGCCAAAACGGATTTCAACATCGTCAATGCTGCACAACTGCTGGTTTACACCAAATCGGATGGATAGGGAAGCTCCAACAAAGTTGCATTACATGATACATTGCAAAACAGTTGTTTTGTTTCAGGTGCACACTTGCAGACATTGTGAATATATATATATATATATAGAAACAAAACAGTGAGGCACTTAACTTCCTGAGACAATCAGAACACCAGTGTAACATGACTCTCACGCAGCAGCCAGAGCCGGCTTCAGGTGACTGGAGCCACAATCATCACCAGTAAAATTACACTTCTCAACTCCGCTTGTAAACTGTCTTGAATGTTATTTTAAACACGTTTAAGACATGCATAGAAGGCTTGCTGCTTCACTCCGATGTCCGCTGGCTGTCAGAGGAGCCGCATATGAAGTCAGAGAGGAGATGCAGCATTTCTTGCTTCCGAAAATCCACAACTCCAGAGGCTGTCTTGCAGACTTATTGTGGATTCAGAAACTTATATGTGAGATATTTTCCAGTGTGTAATGTGCTGAATCTCAGCATGCAGGGTATGGTACCGTCTTACTAAATGTCCAGGACAAAGTGCAACATTCACACAGAAAATCACCTTGTGGTCAGATTGAGGGAGCGAGTGACAGAGATGTTCCCACACCTTATCAGGAGCTGAGTCATTCTACAGAAACGCCCACTTTTCTTGTCCCCAGCCTTTGCAGAAAGCATACACTTTAAATACACCCTATAGTCATATTTAATTTATATATTTGAATAAATATTAAATGTTCTTTGAACAATTATAGCTATTTGAGCCTTGAATTGGGCAATATTTATTTTTAATCAATTATATGAAATTCAAAGTACAAGAAAAGTGCTTGTCCCCATGGTCATGTATGGAAATTTAGGGGCATATTTTGATTTTAAAAATAAATTTCTCTCCCATTTTAAATGCAGTAATGTATACATCACTACCACCTTTATGATGTAGATAATATAAAAAATTAAAATACCAACTAAATATTATAAATAATATACTGGAAATAGCTGTCCCCTGGGGTCATGTCACTTGTGTTACCGCTTATCAAAAACTTGTAGTTTGAAAACTATCCAGACTTCGACATCATTTCCTGCTTCCTACAACCTACTTCCTGAAGAGCACATAGTAAGTGTGCTGTGTCTTTTCAAAAGTTGGATATTTTCTCATGTATTTCATAATTTCATGTGAGGCTTTTAGTTGGTGTCACTGGTATGACCTATTTTATGAGAAGTGAATTGTAAAAAAATGTAATACAAATAGATTACATTATATATTTTAGTGAGTATAGCATGATAAGCAACATGTGGTTTGAGGGTATTGTAGCTGATTTTTTTTTAAAAATACATATTTCATGAAAATTGTCACTGGTGTTTCCGTTCCTCATGGCAATGCCAGCGACACCCAGCAACACCAGTGACTTACTTATACTCTTGTGTAAATAAGCTTTTGTAAAAGTTTTTAATTAAGTTCATATGCATAAAATAAGATTTAGTACACATTTCACTTCCTATTGCTATTGTTCCTTTTGTCAGGTATGGCAATTGTGTGCAGCTGAGAAGCGGAGGCTTTATAGACAGCACAGGGATGCTGACCCTGAGCGTAGAGCAGAATACTCGCAGTAAAGAAAACAGGGCTATATCATATACATTGAATGTTTTGCTGTAATCAAACTTTAAAGGCTATTTAAACTTTCAATCAAACTGTGTGTCTGTTTATTCAATCAAACANTCAAACTTTAAAGGCTATTTAAACTTTCAATCAAACTGTGTGTCTGTTTATTCAATCAAACACTTTTGGAAGTTTTTTAAATAACTTTAGGAAATTTCTAAAATATGTTCCATTTTAATCTCTGGAATTTAAGCTAAGTTTTAATTCAAATTGAATTTAAAAGTTGTATGGTTCATATTTTCTGATTCTTTCACATTGTGTATCAATTTGAAAATCATGAAAATCACAGACATAAAGAAGACAAGTTCCAAGTTTCCCCCTCTTAATCCAGCAACATAGCAGTAGCAGCTAATGGCACATGAGCTAAAGGAATGTACATTAACTGACATTTCAGTTGTTTCATAAGGGAGTTAAAAAAAATTGTATTTTTAATATTGTTAAAGGTCTTTTACTAAGTGTCAGTAATAATCTTTGGTTTTATTCTAAANTTGTATTTTTAATATTGTTAAAGGTCTTTTACTAAGTGTCAGTAATAATCTTTGGTTTTATTCTAAATATACTATAATCTCATATAAATGATTAATATTGAATGAAACAGTCTTTGGTGTTTCATTGTGTCACTGGTGTTACACCAAGTTTATGCAGCGTGTGTACAGATACATTGTATTTGACATATAAATTATTTTTTATATTAATTGATTTTTTGCTTTATTCAAGAGTTAGGATTTTAAGGATGCTGTTTTTTCATTTTATGGTTGTCCTTCAAATATTTTCATTATTATAGTAAAGATATGATGATGCAAATGAGCAAATGTCACACAATCACACTTTTGACAAACCATATTAAAATAGTAAAAGCATAATCTCCTATTTTTTGCATTATCATTATCCTACTGTACCTCTGACTATATGTGCAGAATAGATTGAGAAATAACATTTAAAAAACCCTTTAAATATTGATAAAGGTATGAGGTAACACCACTGACAAAAATATGGCACAAGCATTCTTTAAGTCAATGTATTAAAAAAAATAAAAAAATCCATTAAGCTCTCATTGAAGTGGATTCATAAAGTCAAAGTGTTAACCAATATTGGAACCTAAGTTTATATGTAGGAAAATGAAATACACTTTAAGATATGTTGCTATTCCAAAAATGGGCGTTTCTGTAGAATGACTCAGCTGCTGTCCTCTGGTGAAAGTTTAAACAGCATCTCCCCACTTCTCTCTCATATTTCAATCATAATTATAAACACTTCCGCCCACCAGTCGCATTTCGCGCGGAAAAACCGCAACGGATATTACGTCATCTGAAAACAACCTATAGGCGCAGCCCTATGAGCCAGTGGAATACAGGCACCGACGAGCAAAAAGTCTACCTGACTGTAATTGGTCAAATTGTTGTAGAGGGCGGGAATGGAGCGTGTTGCAGCACCGGATTGGTTCGCACTGCTGTCAGTCAATCCTCTCCTGCCCGTAGTAACAGACAGGTTGATGGAGAGAAGTCTCAGAGATCTGTTGAGAACATTTAGCAGTTATTCTCAAATAGCGGCAAAACGAGTTTTAACTACCGGTTTTCCGCTAGTCAATTTTAAGCTTCTCTAATTTCTTTTTTTTTGTTTTTGTCAATTTACGTCGGTTTCGTTGCTTTACGGACATAGTCGTAACCTTGGCAACACGCAAAACTATCCTGCGAAGTTTCGATCAAGTGTTTTATTTTCGGTCTGAAAACAAACTTAATATTTACGATAAACTAACGAAAAAAATCCCGCTGTTGCTTGTTTAGGGGAGGAAGTGAAGCTGTTTTAATCTGCGTTTATGGTGTTTTTCATTTACAAGTCTGTGTTTAAGGAAACGGGACGGCGCGAGACAATAGCGTGTGCGTGGAAGCTCGTGCAGGGATCGATGCCTCGCTGGGCTTTGTTCTGTCCGACGTGGAGGACTATCGAGAGCCAGCTGTTGGTATTTACTGATCGATCGATCAATAATTGATGATTTATTAGCGATTGATTAATCGTTGGATTAACCATGGATGTGACTCTGTCGGAGTTACTGGGCGCTTTCATGGAGTCTCCGCTGGTGGCGTGGGTGAGTGGAAGCTAAGCGTGTGACCGTGTTTCTCTGTCCGTGTTTGTCTGCGGCCGCTGGCATTTTGGTAACTAGAATTAGGCCAATACAGTTTTGTTGACTCAATAGTAATACAATCATAAACGGTCATTTTTATTCCCACGTGGTCAAAAGCAATGACGTTCTCTCCGAGTTTATTATGTTAAAGTAGTATGCCGTTTTGCATTGAGAGTCTTTTACTGCATTGTAGTGACCCCGAGTCAGTGTTTCAGGTTTTAATAACTGTCAAATAGAGAAACTCGCAGAAGGTATTTTTCTTCTATTTTGCTGATTACAGCTGGAGTATATCTTTGGTTGCTGTTGTTTCCTTTACCTCATTTCATGGTTTGAAGAATGAAACTCAACATTCTCACTGCTATCTGCTCTGCATAGCATAAATAGCACTGCTAGTGATTTCAGGAGTTTAGCACATGAATGAATGAAAGAAAAATCTTCATAAACATCTTTAAAACCAAATGATAAAGAATTAGACCAGACCAAAGGATAAAGCAGCGTCCTTTGGTCTGGAATGACCTTGACACTAACATCCGTGCAAATATAAGATATTTTTGTCTTACGCTTTTAAATAATGGCTATTTTATAAGTTGGTTAGTTTTAGATTCCGACATTGTTCCAGTTTCTTCAGAGGTCCTGCTGTAATCTTTCTGCAGCCTGTGATGGCTCCAGCAGAGCAGTCAGCAGGTTTTTTTTTTTTTTTTTTTTTNTTTTTTTTTTTTTTTTTTTACCTCTTGGTACTTTCTTAACCTCATGTCCTGTTGACTTAACCGGCCAAAGAGTAACTTTTCCTGCTTTTGTTAGCATTGTCACATAGGAGACCACTATTTCACCTGACAAGTTTCTACTAAAATTCTCTTTGCTTCACACTTTTATACATCCATTCTCTATTTTAAAGCTGCTGCACATAGCTTTTTAATGCACTTAACTCTTTATATTATTTATAATTTCTACAGTGACCTCCACAAATATGAGTATCCTTGGTAAAGTAAAGCGAAATGGGCTGTGGAGAAAAAAAAATGTCTTTATTGTTTATCCTCTTGATCTTTCATTCAAAATATTTACAAAAATCTAACCTTTAATTAAAGTAAAACAATTGAAAGGAAAAAATACATTGTCTACAAATATTTTTTTCTCAGTCGGCTGGAAGAGGACATGTCCATATTGCTTGGGATACAGTGATGATGATGATGCTGATGGTTGAAGTGGACAAAAAAATCTCCAAAGATCACAGCAGGAGAAATGCGATGTTAGTTGGGTCTTGAGTCAGAAAGTCTCCAAATCTACATTAAACGCCATCAGACCCACTGAGAAAAATATTTGTTTCATAATAAGAATTTCTTCTTCCTTTAAATTATTGTGCTTTAATTAAAGGTTATATTTTTTAATATGTTGAATGAAAGCTCAAAGGATAAACAACAGACTTTTTTCAGCCCATTTTGCTTTTTATTTACCTCCTTATTTGTGGAGGGCACTGTAGATATTAAGTTTCCCTCCACGGAGGGCTGAGAAGTTGCAGGTTTTCATTCCATCTAAACTCTTTGGCAGATGAATGTACTGATGAGGTCCTCCTCCTCCTCTGTATTGTAATTTGCAGGAGTGTTTTATGGCACAAAAGGAAGAGGAATCTCACAGGCAATGCATCTTTATTATTTTTGAGATTCTTTCAATGACAGAGTCAAAGTCTGATCAAAGTCCAGTAGCAACAATGTAATGAGAGGATGATTCAGCAAAGACATTAAAAACAATTATAACATGGCTTTCATTTAGAGGAAAAAGAGCAACTGAGAATACCACTAGTTTGACAGTGAGATTTTCAACATACAAGCTTATTTATTTATAATTACACCACTGTAGCACAAACTGAGTGTTGTTAAAAATGCTACATATTTAGCACAGCTGACCTGAAAGACACAAATAGGAACGCAGTGTCATATAAAACTCAAAATGCCAGTCTCAAATTTATTTCAAATCTAATTCAGAAAGATTTTCATCCACTTAATAAAAACAAAGATTTTTTTCGTAATATTTCATATAATGTGATCTGCAGTATTATTAATGGTAAGTACTTCATTCTCTCTTTTTCTTTAACCTGTATGTAGGTGCGGACATTGGGTCCGATGGGTTCATGTGACAACATGGGCTCAGAGGAACGGGTCAACATGTTCATGGAGCTGGTGGATGGTGTCTACCTGCACAAGATTATGACACAGATGTAGGTATCAAAACTAAGAGACTTTTAGGCAGTTACTGCAGAAGTCTCTCTCTCTCTCTCTCTCTGTTTTGTGTGTAGTGTGCATGTATGACCACATCCTGGCTTCTTGTTGGTTTCAGGTGGTAGAACTCACAACCAGATGTGATGCTAAAGTCAAGAAGAACACATTATCAGTTTTCAGTTCCTGCAGCGCTGAACTGCAGTTAGTTTATCCAGATCCAGGAATAAAATGTGCTTTTTAGCACAACGTTTCTCAAACCTTTTGAAGCAAGTATCACCTCTGAGCAAACCAAAACATCTAAGAACCTCCTCACCAAACCTCTAAGAAAAGTCACAGAAAAATCTCATGCGAGCATATGTTCCTAACTTTAGCTGATTGCAAAGCTACTGTTATATAAAGACAAAAGTGAAAATGACATGTACAGGAAATGGATTTCTTAATTTACAAATCAGACATTCATGCTGTTCTCTTCAATGCCAAGGGGGTGTGTGTGTGTGTGTGTGTGTGTTCTGTCTGAGCTGGTAGCAGGTGTTTGGTCTCTGTTGAGGATGTATGGCCATGAAAAGTCACTGACGCATATAAAGGTTGTACGTACTGCACACAGGTCAAGTAGGGCTATTTTTAGCAGTCTTCTAAGGCTGACAGTTCTTGTATTAAAGTAGCTCTTTGTGTATTGTGACACAAACGGAGATAATGCCTTTATAATAAAACAATTTTCATGACAATGAGGAACACAAAATTCTTGTCTGTTT
Source organism: Lucifuga dentata (assembly GCA_014773175.1). Lineage (NCBI taxonomy): Eukaryota > Metazoa > Chordata > Actinopteri > Ophidiiformes > Bythitidae > Lucifuga > Lucifuga dentata. The sequence continues at coordinate 11,218 of VXCM01004949.1, forward strand.
TTCCCAAAATAAGATTATTGTCAGGGTAGAAAAGGTTGTATGACAGTGTTTAGACTATGGGATGCTTGTGCTCTCCACAGAAATAATAATAATTAAACTTTCAATTACCATAATGGCTCATTGCATTCCATTACTTTTAAAACTATGCAGTGTTTGTAATTTACATTTATACTGTATGTTGGGTATCTAACAAGCAGTGGCGGGCCGTGTATTTTAATGCTATTTATTGCTACTTCAAAGCTATCCTCCCGCAATTAAACCCCCTTCGAATAACCTCAGCATGACACTAAGACTATAGGCTGTTGTCATTTATCGTAACCAGCCCATATTCACAGTGACAGTAACCTTTATCAAGTGGAATAAAGTGATTTAACACGAGGATCAACATCTGAGAGTTACAACACACTAACAGCAGAGACATGAATACATGGTGACTGAAAGCATCAAGGATGTAGCATTATTACGTGTTATGACAGGATGCTGCATCACGTATAGACATGGCATAGCCTAAATCAGTGTCATTACCAAAGAAATAAGAACAAACAACAACCATCACATTTACTCATACGACCAGCAAGCAAGCAAAAATGCTGTAAAACACAAATAACACAATCAGATTCAACAGGCTTCTCCACAGATTCCAGTCACATAAAAATCCATCAAACTTACCAAAGCTGCTCATTGTCTGAAGACAAAGTCCATCCTTCTTTCTGTCTTTATAAAGAGTTTAACAGCTTGGCTGTACATCACAGCGTTTCAGTTCCAAAATGTGAAAAAGCGTTGCCAGTAAATCAATTTTTTTCTCCTCCTTCAGCCATTGTGTGTTTAAAAAAAAACAAAACAACGGGACTAAGTAAAAATCTAAACAAAAAATGTAAAACACATCTAAAAATATAAACATCAAGAAAGTAAGTTTAAATAAACATTAGATAATGCTACGTTATTACATGCTAGCTAGGTTTACTTGAATTAGCTAACTGGCTCTCTTCTGATGAATTTCTGGCAGGCTGTACGCTGCGGAGCGTAACTGACCCTCCGATGACGTAGGCTAAGGCCAGCTAGAAGGCTCTGGCCTGTAAAAGAATATGACCAACATGGCAAACTCAGAATCTGATTGGTTAAAGAATATGACAGTCATCAACATCGTCCCCATTTGCTTGAATAGCAGAGGGGATTCACTCCAGATTCTGAAGGCCTCAGGCCCGATATTTTTTTACCCGGAGACAGCACAGGTGGAAAATCTGATTGGATAAAAGCTCTAATTTATATGAGCTGCACTGGAAGCAGCACAACAGAGGGAGAGAGAGTACCGGTAGGAATGAAATGGTGTTAATAACAAAACTGATAGGAACAAAAATACATATACCGTTAATTAAAAATATATATTAAATTATAAAAACATAATTTGATGATTCTAACAATCTCTAGGCCAGCAGAGAAGGCCTTGCTGACCCTGACGGCCTACCACTGCTAAGAAGTCACTTAACTGTGACATTTTTTTTCTCACTAAAGGTCAGTTAATAATTTTGTTTTCACATTTCATTGGCTAATTTTTTACATCTCGCTATTCAATGAATTACTTGTGGTAAAAAATTTTGTCAGATGGCTTACAATGTGACATCAAATAAAAATAACTACAAAAAGCAGTTTAGCAGTTGCAAACAAGAAGAATTGCGTCACCTTTACAGTCAAAGCCAAGTCTGACTACTTGATGATGTGAAAGTCATAGTGACCTGTGTTAACTTTTCAAGCAGATCCTTCTGAAATGAAGAACATGCTCCAGTTTCTTCATCTAGCTTTTTATTAACATTCAGTCTAGAAAAGGAGCATGTGCTTTTTTGTGAACTAATTAGATGCATTCAGATGGAGTTGCAAGCAGTTGTGAGGCAGGTAAAATGCAGAATTCACTTGAAACCTTATTTATTGAGGACATGACTTATGCAACCATTTAGAAACCAAAGTTTATAAATGGATTTGGTATTGGATCAAAAATGTTTGATTTAAGATTACTGAAGAATGTCCAGTAATCTCAGTCAATTTTTCATCTTTGCTAAATGGGTGTAATAATTTCTTGTTTTCTTTTCAAAAGATTTTCACTGCAGTGGGCCTTTAAATGCACCCCATATAACAGGTGTTGATATTGATAAGTTCTTCAGCAAACATGAAATCAGAGCAGCAACAGATAGAGGATGAATGGAGGTATTTTGTGAAAAGAAATTCGGCATTCTGTAAAACAGAGGTGGCATTATGGAACTCCTAGAGAATTAAAGTATTACAGAGCTCAAGCAATAATAGTATTTTTTTTTAAAGCTGATAATAATGTATGAGAGTAAAAAATCTGATATGAAGTGAATATCTCTAATATCTGTTTTTCACAGACATTTAAACCAGTTTGTATGTAACTCTCACATTTGATTATTAAAGAGGTGTGATAAAAACATGTACTGAGGTAGGATGTCTTAACTGTACTGTATCAGATATTTAAAAGTATGGAATTTCTGGAAAAAAATTCTAAAATTAATGACATTATTGTAAATACACCCACAAATATTTCAAATTATATTAAAAAGGAATTACAGATATTATAATGCATTATACTGGACCAGCATTACTTGCTTGGCATCTCATTTAGATGGCCCCTGTACCAACTCAGACCACATGTTCATATGTATTGTCTTCGGAAACAATGGTGATCATGCTATTGTTCTCTGCATAGTGAATATAGGCTGTTGGCTTTCGGGGTGATTAGGACTTGGTGGGGGTGTATGGGAAAGTGGATTGCAAAACTGTAGCAAAGAGCCATAAAGAATTTTCAACTATTCTAGCAGTCCTCAGACTTTCAGACTGCAGCTAAATCTGTCAGTTTGTAAAGCAGATTTTCTGTTAGAAAATCATTTTGTGTCAGTAAATGGGTCAGTGACTTAGTAGGAGCTGGAAAATAAGTCAACTAGTTAGTAAATCACTTGTATAAAGTCCAAAAGATAGTCAGTTGTTTAATTAGTCTGAAAGAAAACAATTTAGCCACCAAATGAGTAAACTTATGAATCATTAGTTATTAATCATCAGTTATTAATCCATCAGTAATGAAAACATCTTGTTGAAATTGTGCTTCTGGATTCTTGTTTGAACCACCCCCCTACCTTCACAAGACTTTGGATTGGTGGAGAAATTTCAAGCAGATTTTTATTATTCCCCAGATTTTATTGTTTTTGTTTTATTGTTTAAGCATAAACACATCATGGTGTCACCAGATGTACATACTGTATGTGTGTAGGACTGATATATAGTAGACTGGTGCAAGATTTTCAATCTTTTGAAAGAGTGGATAGCCAAAAAAAAATAAAATAAAAAATCAGTTAATGCTAAAATGTATGGCAGACACTGGAGTGTAAAACTGGAGTGAGATGTGACATTTACTTGCAGTTTTGCTGCAGCTGCTGGATCAACACTTCTATTTCAGCATGTATAGGTCTGAAGAATACAACAACATTCCATGCAAAAAGTGACCAGATTCACATCTCCATTTTCAGTGTCCCTGCTTGACAGTATAGCTTGTGAACACAATGACTAAGCAGCCAACATTTAAGTCTTTGACTATTCCACCAAGCGACTTGTCACTTGTCTAGATAGTCCCAACTCAGAATCATTTTTTAGGCAACTTTGACAATAAAATAAAGCATTTTCATAGTGTATTCATAGTTCATGAATTTGCTTTTTCATTCATAGGGATAGGTGGAAATTACTATCTGGCTGGAACTAAGGAAATCAATCTAAAAATGTAGTATGCTTCAGAAAATGTTCAATAGGGGTGTTTATTGTTTGTGGATTCCCATTAGCTTCTGCAGTGCAGTTGCTACTTCTGTCAATACGCATAATTACATACTTACATAAGAAAACAAATAAGTCGAACAGACATAAAATATACAGATTAAACAGGTGTAATGTAAATACGCTTTTGATGGGACAAGAGTAAAGAGAATAAAGATTAGCCTGGGAGAATTAACAAGATAGTCTTTACTGTATGTCCGATTTGAAAAGAAAGTGGGTTCTTGGCTATTTGAGTCAAGCTCCACACAAATAAAACAAATAAACGCTCCTCTGAGTTATATAATTTATTAAACACACACCAAATAACAGAAAAGGATTGAGTAAGAATGTAAACTTTACAGCGTTAAGCTGTCTCAGATCATGCAGGAATGATTGGCAGTGGAGAAGAAAGGAGTCACTTTTAGCTATGCTATCGGTGATGCTAGTATCCCTAACGGAGACAAGATTAGCAAGGAAGGAAAGCAAAGTCAGAATCAGGTTTCTCTCTAATCACTCTATGACAGAGGCAGGTACTTGTGGGTGAAGCCAGTGCTGGATTCAGTCAATCCGGCAGGAGACTCGGCTGAAACCTGGTTGATAACTTGACCGGACCACGTGGACGGACGACCTTCTGTTGGCTGATTCCTCGGGGCGAGGGTGTCGATTGTTGCACTCAGTCGTTGAATTCTTCAGGCTTCCCAGCTGGAAAGCATGGTGCTCATTTAATCTTCTGGCTCATAGGGACAACGTGGTTGTGGTTGGTCTTATGCAGGTTGGCAAAGATGTCTTAGTGGTGGTCCCGGGGTTGACTCAGGTAGCGAGGTTGGCTGTCTTCTTCGTCGGGAGTGAACAAGATTCATCTGAACTGACTTGGTACTTAGCTGACTTGCTATGGAAAGTGGTGACGTTCTTGCGAGAAGTTACGGGGAAAGGGGAGATGCAGAGGGGGATGGAGACAGAAGGTAACACACAGTTAGGGAACAAAGAAACACGAGGGGACACAATGGAGATGAAAGACAGGGTGAAGAGGTCCCACAAGCCTCAACAGCTGAACTGAGAAGAGGGGAGAAGAGAAAAGAGAGGGGGGGGGNAGGGGGGGGGAGAGAGAGAGAGAGAGAGAGCGAGCAGAGGGCTGCAACCATTTAAATACTGCAGGAGGCGGAAGTTAGTAGGGAGTTCTGGTTGCAGGGCATTTTGGGAATTTGAGTTATTCTGCTTGTTCTAAATATCCTAAATATTCCGTCTAATAACTTGAGTCCGTTTTTCTCCCAATTTATTTGATTAAACCGTAAAATCCAATAAAGCAGCATTCAATCAATTCACTTTAGTATTTAATATTAATTCTACACAATAACCTGAGTCATGCACAATCTAGTTACTAAGCATTTTAATACAGTTCTAACAAAAATTTATCAACTGTCAAACTAAGGTATTAAATTAATCAGATGTCCAGACTGATCAGATATCAAGCAGTTAGCACATTAACAAGCAGACCATGATTCTTTGTGTTTTAGGCTGTGTTTGGCTACATGAAGGATCAGTCCTCAGCAGCTGAAACAAAGACAGTTATTACCCACAGCAGAAGGTGATTAGTTAATGTCTCTGTTGAATTGCACCTGAGGGAAAAAGTCAAATTCTTCTTAATCAAATAACACAAAATTAAAACTTACAGTGCACATTCTATCTTTGCAGATCCTGGAAAGAGTGAGAGACAGAGAGGTGTGGTTTTTCTGTAGATCACACCTTGGTAATAAAGGGCTTTTGTCCATTGTGTTTTGAGAGTTGTTCCTGTCCCAAAGGAATTGTCTTTAGGTGTGTGTGTGTGTGCGTGTGCGTGTGTTGGATTGGATGGATTGTTTGGATGGAGAGTCAGACTGTCTTTTAGCATGTTGTGGAGATTCCCTGCTGAATTACATGAAAAGAGTAACTTGCAGTGCAGCAGGATTTTAGCCAATAAGACAACCCCCCTGGGGTCCAAAGGGGTGTTTCTCTTATCATCTGCAGACTCAATTAGCATGAGACAGTCAGAAATCTTAGGGTGTAAAAGGGTGAATTCCACACACTGCGGCTACGCTACACAGGTATTTTAAAAACCGTTAAACTGAGTTCATGTGCATCAGTAGACAATAAATGCATAAAATCATCAGCATCAGGACTGGACCATAGGGGAAAAGAAGATGGCGGCGACGGTGAGACGCAGTTTGGCAGGTGCTGCAGGCTCTCATTCAGCTACACTATGGAATCCATCCTTCACATCTTAACACTAAGTTTTTGAAATCATCTCATCATTCCAATCTGTTAGCAGCACTTCAAGGACATTCAATCGGCAAAGCACTAAAACAGGTATCTTTCTTAATACTCCTGCTGCTCATTGTGGCGCTGCCTGTGTGCGTTTGCTGGTACAGAGCTACTCCAGCTGCTCATCTGAGTCATCGAAACCTGGGGAATTACAACTTGGCCTGGCCTGGAATCAACTGGCCCACAGCAGAAGACACGATCAACAGCTTCCACTTTAATTTGTGGGGCTATTATACAATCTTTTCCTCTGTGCTACAGCTTGGGAGAGCCACAATGTACAAACTGTCCGATCAACACCAGCTCAGAGATCGTTTTGTTCACCTGGGAAGACATTACCTGCCCTCCTGCTCATGATGCTTTTGTTCTTGGGTGATGTCCATTTAAATCCTGGACCTTTGACTTCAAGAGGAGTGCAGGATTTTCGATCCCTGGATTGCCCAAGGGTAGCAGACGCAATGGAGGTGAGTCACATGGAACATTTTGAGGCTAGCTTCTCTGATACGGGAGTAAGTCCGATCAACATTAAGAACGTGGACATATTAAATATTGTACCGATGGTGGTTTCTGATGCACTTAAATCACCTGTTGCGAACACATTTACTTGTCGGAATCCTGCAATAATGAAGCAAAGGCTACTAAAAACTTTCCAAACTGTCAGTCATGCAAGAGTGCTCTGGGACCTGAAGCTAAAACCATGTGGGCTATTTGGAGGACACTTGAATATCAGAAGTATTGTTTCAAAGAGTGAACAATTAATTCACGTATTAACTGACTCTAACCTGGACTTTCTGTGCATATCGGAAACATGGTTAAAACCATCATCGCCTACCAGTGTTTTTACAGTGCCAGGATATCAATGTTTTAGACATGACAGATGTGTGGGAAAGGGAGGGGGAGTTATGCTCTATGTGAAAAACGGCATACGCTGTGAACGAGTTATGTTTAAAACAGCTAATACTCTGGAGTGTGTTGGAGTTAAACTAATCTTGGCTCCGCAAATGTCGTTTGTTGTCATAGGTGTATATAGGCCCCCTTCTGCAAACGAAACATTTTATGATCAGCTTAATGAAATTCTGAAAGAGTGTCATCCTAATAAAGAAGTAATTCTTATGGGGGATTTCAATCTGAACTGGGAGGACAAGTCTAAAAGAAAGAGATTAAAATTCATTACTGACAAATATGGTCTTGAACAGTTGATTAGACGTCCAACATGAATTTCAAAGCTTTCTAGTACACAGCTGGATCTAATCTTTACGAATAAACCAGAAAGAATAACTACAAACTATAATTTGATCACAGGATTGTCAGATCATAACTTAACATTGGTCGCTAGAAAATTGACAAAAAAGAGATATAAAGCTACTACAGCAAGAAAACCACATTATTTTCACAGTATACAGGAAACAAGCTGAGTTTGACAGTGAAATAAGGAAATTGAATTGGGATGATGTGTTATCTACTGATGACCTGGAAAAAGGATGTAAGATAGTTACAAGTACAATTAGTTCTGTGAGGGAACAATTTACTGTGAAGATACAGAAAAAAATATACAAATAAATGTCATCTACCCTGGTTTAATGAATATTTATGGAAGTTGATGAAAAGTAGAGATGCAGCATTAAGGAAAGCATTAAAATCAAGATGAGATACTGATATGCTGATTTATAAGGGCCTGAGAAATAAAGTTATCCATGAATTGAGGTTAGCCAAATCCCGTTTTTATCTTAATATTCTGAATGCAAAAGGTAACAGTAAATTGATTTGGAAGAATATTAACAATCTCTCCAGGAGAGTACCAGATTTTTCAGGAGATCTGCAACTGAAAGTAAACTCCAATTTAATTGAGGATAGTTACAGTGTTGCTTCTATTTTTTAATAATTTTTTCATAGAGTCTGTGCATGAATTCGGTAAAAAATTTAATATTATGGATTTAGATATTTCCCCTGTTGATGTTACTGGACAGCTTTTTAATTTGGTTCCAGTTACTGATGCGCAGGTGAACAAAATTATTTGTTCCTTAAGAGGCTCTAAATCTAAAGATGCCTTTCAACTGGATACTGAGTTTAAAAAAAAAAAAAAAACATAAGGAGGTTTTAACTCCTATCACACATTTGATTAACATGTCTATCCAACTGAATATTTTTCCTGATGAGTGGAAGCATGCCATTGTTGTTCCTGTTCTTAAATCTGGAGATTGTCTTGAAGCCAGCAACTATAGACCTATAAGCATATTGCCAACAATTTCAAAGGGCTGAGAAAGTTGTGATTGAACAGCTGACAACATATCTCAACAGCAGTGATTATCAGAGTTAATCATTCCACCGAAACAGCCACCTCCTACCTGGTAGAACAAATTATATCTAAGCTCGATAAAGGAGGAGTAGTTGGTGCTGTAGTTTTGGACTTGCATAAAGCATTTGACACAGTTAACCATGATATTCTTATGTCTAAATTATCTAAATTTAATTTCTCTCCTGCTGTACTGGCATGGATGTCTTCATATTTAACTAACAGGAGGCAGTGTGTTAAAGTCAGTAATATGCTCTCCAGCAGTTTGACATGCCCAATGGGAGGGACCACAGGGATCTGTATTATTTCCCATATTATTCAGCTTAGATATAAATGATCTTCCACTGCATTGTCAAGGTGTAGATGTGCAAATGTATGCAGATGATACTGTTGTATATACACATGCCAAAACAGCAGAGCTTGCTGCCTTGAAGCTCACAAACACAATGGAAAGGATCACGCGGTGACTTGATCAGTCGTGTCTCAGCTTAAATGTTAGTAAAACCATGGGAATGTTTTTTTCTAAAACTCAAAAACATCCATTCAGTGTTGACATTCACATCAAGGGGGAAAGGATCGCCATAGTGACTGAATACAAATATCTTGGTGTTATTTTAGATTCTAACCTTAATTTTAACAAGCATATTAAGAACATGGTTAAAAAAATTAGATATAATTTAGGGAGTTTTAGACAAATTAGAGATTGCCTGACCATGGATGCAGCCAAGATATTTGTGCATGCTATGATCTTTTCCCATATATCATTACTGTGCTACAACTTGGGGGCAGGCCAGTAAAACCATTATTAGACCACTCCAGTCTCTGTATAAGCAAGCTTTAAAAATTTTAGATAAAAAGCCAAATAAATATCATTACTGTAAGATACTGGAAAAACATAATCTTTTCAGTTTTGAGAATTTTAGACTGTATTTAAATGTCTGCCTTGTTTACAAAATTTTAAATAACATGGCACCTCTCCCAATGTGTGATTTTATCAATTTTCGTACTGAGAACACGATAAAATCTTTAAGAATTTCATCCATAAGAGAGTGTGCTGTTCCGTTTCATTGCACTTCTTTTGGACAGTCTGTCTTTTCCGTCAAAGCTTCGTCTCAGTGGAACTCTGCCTGATGACATCAGGAGCTGTAGCTCCTTAACTAGCTTTAAAGCCAAATTGAAAACTTGGCTTAAAGCTACTCAGTGTTGTGACCATTGACTTTGGACTTTCTGGACTCTTTGTACTTTATTTGCTGTTTTTTAATCTGCTTGTGTTGTTTTTCTTAGAATGAGAGCTGTATTGTATCCCTGTATCTTAGTGTTTTTTTTAGTGTAATTAATTCTAGTATGTGTGGACTCTTTTTTTACCTTTAACCTGCCAAGGGACTACAGATGAAAATTAGCTCTAAGCTAACTCTGGTATAGTACATTAAATGGCAACATTTATGTTTAGCATTGTACATTGTCCCTTTTAAATAAATGCAATAAATAAATAAATAATCTCAAAACGATACACAAACACCTCAAGATAGCCACATAGCTACTACTAACATTAGCTAATGCTAATTCCCTTCAAGAACTGTTTTGCTTGTATTTTTAAACTTTTTCTGTTCTTCATGTGTTTAATATGAAGTGTTGATGAGTCAGATGAGGCTCAGACAGAACTGTCTCTCTGAAGTAATTTGTGTTTGGTTTGGGAAGAGAGAGAGCTGCCATTCTTTGATTTTCTTGCTAGATAATTGTGTTTATGATTTGTATATTCAAGTTGATCTAGAAAAAATTCTGGTTTTCTGGAGAAGATGGCTTTCCTGATGAAAAGAACAGTACTAAGATGAAGTTAGGTTGGACTTTTTGGTTGCAGCAGTTACAGCTGTGAGTCTTCTTGTCTTCGTCTCTACAAGCTTTGATACCTGGATTTGGGCAGTTTATCCCTTTCTTCCTGCAGATCCTCTCTAAATCTGTCAGATTGGATGGAAGCGTCTGTGAACTGACATCTTCAGGTCTCTCCACAAGATGTTCTGTGGGGTTTAAGTCTGGGCTTTGGCTGGGTCACTCAAGGACAGTCAGAGACTTGTCCTGAAGCTGCTCCAGTGTTGTCTTGGCTTGATGCTTCAGGTCGTTGTCGTGCTGAAAGGTGAACCGTCGCTCCAGTCTGAGGTCACTGCACTCTGGAGCAGCTTTTCTACAAGGACCTCTCTGTATTTGGCTGCATTCATCCTTCCTTCAATTCCTACCAGTCTCCTTGTTCCTGCTGCTAAGAAGAACCCCATAGCATGATGCTGCCACCACCATGCTTCACCATAGGGATGGTATTAGCCAGGTGATGAGCAGTGCCTGGTATTCTCCAGACATAGTGCTTGGAGGTCTGCCCAAAGAGTTCAGTTTTTGTGTCATCAGACCAGAGAATCTTTTTCCTCATGCTCTCAGAGTCCTTTAAATGCTGTTCATAGGCCTTTAACTCAGGAGTGGTTTTCATCGAGCACTCTACCATAAAGGCCTGATTGATGGAGTGCTGCTGAGATACTGTAAATTCTCTATTAAAAGCCGGTATTCAAATAATGGCTGGTTCCCAATAATAGCCGGGAGGCAAGTCAGCAGGATGAAATAGTGGCCGGTCCCCAATAAAGGCCGGGTTGGTTAATGTCTGTTACTGGTCCAGGCAAATAATATTAGTGTATTCTGCTGCTGCTAACGCTAACTATGGAGCCTGGGAGGCTCACAGAGGAGGGGAAAAATGACTTATTAAATTGTTNCTACGTTTTAAGTACCAAACCACTTTAAAAACCTCTAGCCATTGTCCTTTCAGCCAGAAGGAACAACTGGAGTCAGCGTGAAACAAAGCCATAAACATGGAGCTCCTTCCCGGCGAGGAGTGAGTGATGCTCTGCTGTAACACACCAACCCAGAAATGTGGATAAAATGGATGAAAATGAACCTTTCTAAAAGCTGACAGAGGAATAATCACACTGTGAACCAGGAGACACCAGGAGAAATGTTTCTCCATAGCAGTGGTGTTTATTTTTTAAATTTTATTTTAGTTTCTTAAATGTATTATGGTGCATCGATCAGCGGTGGGACACATATGCTGCAAGCCGGCTAAGAGGCTCTCATTTCAGTTTGACAGCTCAACCCTGGATCTCTACTGGTAACTTTGGGCACGAGGTAACTTTGGCTACCTACCACTGCTACAGTATTTGCTTTTGATAGATCTATTACANGGGCACGAGGTAACTTTGGCTACCTACCACTGCTACAGTATTTGCTTTTGATAGATCTATTACATCATTACATCTTGTATCAAGTAATATTGTATCTGAAAATAAAAATCATGTTTTATTAATGTTTTCAAATACTCTGAGTCAAAACAAAATACAGAGCCATTTCCCTAAAACAAAGTAGCTACATTTAGCATGGCTACATATTCTTTTCAACTAATCTTTCCCAACGAGGAATTCTAGCATCATTTCGACATCAATTGATCACTTGGGCTTTTTTTTCTGTTTAACTCAAATATCAAACAGACATTGTACTCCACAATTATTTATTACATTAATAAAATAGGCAAAACATGAGCAAAACAATCAACTTAATTAGAAATGCATTTCCTGTGATTGGAGCTTGCTGAAGTTATTGCTTAACAAAAGCTGAAAAGCTGAAAGGTATGAAACTTTCTTATGTTCCCATGTATTAGCTGAAAATTGTTAAAGTATTTGGGAAAATTCAAAANGTATGAAACTTTCTTATGTTCCCATGTATTAGCTGAAAATTGTTAAAGTATTTGGGAAAATTCAAAATGGCAAATGTAATGAGGCAGAAATGGCCATGGTCTAAATGGTTTCATGTTCAGAAACCAGGAAAAAATTGACCAAAAAAAAAATGTAAAAGTGGCAAGTACAATGCCACCATCAGGTCAATCAGTGCATGTTCGGCATGTCTACTATACATGTACATCAAGTTTGGAGTTTGGTAACCAATGGACTAATTTTAGGACCTACAGTATATTGTATGACTAATATCTGATAATAGGTGCCAGCATTGGTGCATTCCAGTTTGTGTGTGTGGGTGGGTGTGGGTGTGGGTGTGGATATTGAGAGAATAATGTAATTGATGTTCCCTGCTCTATTGTTGTGATGATGGCAGCATGAGGGTGTATCGCCTTGTCATTTGAGCAGATCTGTCAATCACCTTATCCTGGTCAATGGCAGCAAGACGGCTCTTTTCAATTGACATTACTGCTAAGTGGTTTAGTCTGTCTTGGTCCATAGTGTTTCTTAACCATGTATGCAGTCGACGCAAGGCACTAAGAGAGCGCTCACAGCTGCAGCTGCTAACAGGAATGGTCACTGCCACTTGAAACAAGGCTCTGAGTGTTGGAAACATGTCCGCATTGAGCAGCTGGAGCACACTGCCAATGTCAGTGATCGGTTCTCTCTCTTTTTTTCTGTTGATGAAGTGTCTTGCCACTGAGCTCTTCTGGTTGCAGCTGGACTTTATAGTGTGTTGCCATCACACTGAGAGAGTCTTCATTGAGAAAGTTCTCTGAAGCTGGGTGGCAAGCTTGAATGCCTTTCATCAGATCTTCTCCTACACTTGAAAAATGACTGTCAAGTTCCTGAATCATTCGATCAAGGCATGGATAATACAGTCTTTGCCTGAAGTCGTCTAATGTACTCAGTGCTGAGGTTGTACCACATGCTGATTCTACCACATAATCATCCATTCGCTTCTGCTTCCATCTTGCACCAACAGAGGACTCTGAAATATTGTTTGCCTCAGCCGAGACCTTTGCTCTGTCATACAACTCAGCTGCACTAGGACCTGTGCGGAGCTCTTTAAGAGAGTCAAATACTGCTCTTTTGTACGCATTGCTTGAACCAAGTCAAGTGTTTCCCGCTTATTTATGGAGTCCCTTGTAATGGAAAGAAGTTTGTGAAACATTACCAGCAAAAAGAGAGTTGTAAACCTCCCCAGTTTGTAGCGGAGTCCAAGTTCCAGTGGTGTTGAATGTGTCTCAAGACACTGCAAAATAGCAGAAATGTTGTCGAGGATAGCCAGGACTGATTTCACCTGGCATGACCAATGTGTTTTTGACAGCTGCACGAGCTCACTGGATTTTAATCCAAACTGTTTCTGAAGATCCACAAACCTTTGGTGGTTGACAAGAGATCCACTGAAGAAGGAATAAAGACTCTCAAGCAGATCAGAAAAGTTGTTGGCTTCTGGAATAGCCATGCAGGTATGGCAAAGGACAAGATTTAACTCATGTAAATAACAGTGTACATATATTGCTTCAGGATGAATTCTTTGAAAGCAAGCTTGCACGCCCTCCACTGCTCCACTCATGACCAATGCACCATCATAGGCTTGTGCGACACACATCAGGCTTTGAAGACCCTTGGACTGCAGCATTTTCTCTATTGCATCAGTAATAGATTGTGTATCAAAACCCTTCAAATGACTGAGTCCAAGGAAAGACTCATTGACTGCACCCTGAAGAGTAACATAGTGCACACACACAGCAAGTTGTTCAGTATGCTTGTCTTTTGCTTCATCTGCCATCACAGCATACATTTTAGCTACCTTCATTTCTTTGATGATTCTTTCTGCGACTTCTTCCGAACAGCAATTATTTTATTTTGTGATAAATGACTCAGGTAGGTTGAATGGGATGGAGCATTGTAATTTTGGAGGAAAGGGTCAAACTTTTTCAAAAGTTTCATGTACTCCAAGAAGTTGCCTTGATTTAAACTTGAGTCCTGTTCATTANAACTTTTTCAAAAGTTTCATGTACTCCAAGAAGTTGCCTTGATTTAAACTTGAGTCCTGTTCATTATGGCCACGCAATGCAATGCCTTGCTTCCCTAGAAAGGTAGTTACTGCTACAATGCGCTGAAGGTATTCTCGTCTCTCCTTTATTTCTCCTGCACTGGCAGAGTTTGTAGTTGCTCAGTGATATTTCCCTGTGTTTGGGTAGTTTTGTAATTATTCCAACACATCAGGGAGGCCTTGTGGAGAGCAGTTTTTTCAAGTTCTTTAAATGCATCTACAGCCCGTTTCCAGTTTGAGAGACTAGAACTAGTGAATGTGTCATTTCTTGTCTGCTGCTTTCCAAAAATCCGACACAAGAAGCAAAATGCAGAGTTTCTCAGTGCCGAATATTCAAGCCATCGAAACGTTTCAAACCAGTTCTTGTTAAAAGCCCTGTTTTGCAGTCCAAATTGACTCAGAGGATACTGGGCGAGCCTCGTCTGCATTGGACCAGTCTCTGGTGTCCCTAAATCATCACCAATTTCTGTCCCTTGCTCCTGTTCTGAAAAAAAGTTGAAGCCTTTCCTGTCGTTGCATAGATCCATCTATAATATAGAAAAACAGGAATTTAACTAGTTGTGTGATACAAATTTGTGTGATAAATTCTACTCATTTAATAATTCTTACAGCATTAATTACCACACTAGGCTCTTATACTATTAAAAATATTAAAACTGAGGACAGAGAAATCAGCAATTTATTTTTCTAAGGCATGGCTTTTAATAAATTGGTGACTCTGAGTCTTCATTAAACAAAATAACATGCATAACATGCTGAGAAATAGCACAATATGATTACTTTAAATTCACTACAAACCCCATTTTAAGGAAGATAAGCATGAGTTCACTCAAACACATTCATAGCAGAAATGGACCAGCTAGGCAGTACAATTTATAAAAAAAAAAAAAAAAAAAAAAAAAAATTCCAATTTCAATTTAGTTCAGATATTCTGTATCCTCAATAATAGGGGTGAAAATCGTTGTCTCCATGGCAATTCAGTTCGATTATGATTCTTTAAGGAACGAGGCAATGCATCAGAAATCTTTCATTTCTACCATAATTCGATTCGATTATTCGATTGACTGTCATCTAAATTCAAAACTCTTTTAACTTTACTGAACAAATTTTTAGAAATATGACCATGGGAAAATAATTACACAGTATTAATAGAATACAAACAATATTTAATACTCCATAGTAGAACATCAGAACATTAACTTTTATTATTATTATTATTATTATTATTATTATTATTATTATTATNTAGAACATCAGAACATTAACTTTTATTATTATTATTATTATTATTATTATTATTATTATTATTATTCATTAAACAGGGAGAACAAGCCAGCTATATGAAGAGTCAGAAATGCAAACTACTGAACTATACAGAAAGAAAACATGAATATTACGGTTATTTAGGAAACGAATGGATGTACTGGGAAGTCTTTAATTTTCGCCATGATTGGATTCAATTATTTTGATTCCATCATTTAAAGGTATTATTCACATTAATTCCTGAATAGTAATACAGACAAATAATCGGCATATAAACGTACAGAACGTCTCTGACTGATGGTACTGTTTAGCTAAATTTCAGCGTGAGGGGAATCCTACCTCACACATTTTACAGTAAACCGTCTCCATCCAGCAGCACAGATTTGGGTATTTTTCAGCGTTTTCTCTGTTCACGTCTTCAGAAAATGTCTCTGCAGCTGACGTTAGGACCCACTGTCTGCACTATTACTTAAAAAATAAAAAAATAAAAAATGCACTATTATCATGACTGCTGCTACTGAGCCTCATAGAACTTCTTTCCCTGTATGTATATAAAAGTGATATATTTCTGTTTATATACTTAACACAATTTTTTCCTCATTCATCCTTCCTTTTCTCATCACATCTGTGCAATAATGATGTCACTCTACCCTTATACTGTCACTTTATCCCTACACACATCCCTGTTTATAAATTTAAATAATGTTATATTTTCGTTTTTGCCATTTGTAGTCCATCCATCCATCCAATTTCTAAACCCGTTTGTCCTGTTGAGGGCCATGGAGGGGCTGGAGCCTATCCCAGCGGTTATAGGGCGAGAAGCGGGGTACACCCTGGACAGATCGCCAGTCTATCACAGGACCCATTTGTACAGTGTTATATTTCATTTGTTATTTACTTATGTATGTAGTGTTATGTCATTGCCATCCCATCTTGACTACATCGCTTTCTTTTTTTCTCATTCTCTTCATAGTTTTACCACGCTCTCATTATTGTTGTGTTTCTTATTTTACTTATTTTTATCCTATCTTATATTTTATCTCTGTAGAAGTGCTCTTATTATAACCAATGTTCTTTTTACTGCTGAGCTGACCCGTTTCTCTTGTGAAACATTTCATTGTACCGTTGACCTGTGTTAACCTACATATGACAAATACTGTAAAGCTGAATCTGAATCTAAAGACAGTTTCTCTGTCTGTTACACCAACATCTCTAGAATCCACACTGTCTGAAGTTGAAATTCAGCAGCTTTATTGCTCAGGATCCAAGGATGTGCAGTGTTGCATGTGAAGTTGTTTAGAATGAGCAGTTCTTGAATTGAGCTGTGCCGGTAAAAAGTAGTCCGCACGCCACGATACGCTCTGGTTCACGGATACTCATCACAAGCTGCTCCACACACATAAAGTCCAACCTGGTCTGAAGATGGCACTGCACTAGTTTTAATTAAAGTTATATCATGCAGTGCGACCGGCCCCTCTCCTGATGGCCAATCCAAACATTTTTCAGAGAAATGATCTGATCTTAATTGTGAACATGGAAAACAACACTTAATACTGTGAAGCAAAGTATCATATCAATTCAAAACGTGAAAAAAAAAAAAAAAANGAAAAAAAAAAAAAAAATCACTTTTGAAACAGTGAATAAAGTGCATAACAATGAGCTGAAAATTCATCCTTCCTTACTTTGTCGTCTGTCAGCGCGTCCTCTAAAGCAGCTAGCATGCATCTGTCTCAATCAGCATCATGAACGGCTTTTTCTTTTCTGTAAGAATCCGTGCAGCTTGGAGGGAGGCTGCTGCAGCCTCTCTGGCTCAGAAAGGACCGGACCATGACAGCTCCTCTCTGCTGTTAGGTCCTGCACTTTATGTCAGTGAGCATCCGAGCCTGCTGCAAAATTATTTCCAAAGTTCGGGTGACCGCCTTCTCAAATTGTATTCTTTAATCATGGCAAGTGATTCGTTGCAGAGCAAACATACTGGCTTTGTTCTGACATTTACACACAAATATTTCTCAGTCCTTTCATCGTTGAACTTCTTCTTTCAACATCGACTTCTCTTCTTTAAGTAGAGAGAAAGACGTAGCTTTTTAAAGCGTGCTGAAAAGTTAGCATAGCAGCAGTGAGCAGTTCACGCTAAATGTGGCGTCATGTGGGGCGGCATAAACAGGAGAAAATATGACGGCACATTCTTGGACAAAACAAGTTTTTTGTGTTTTTTTTTTTTTTTTTTTTTAACATATCAAATTTAATATTCAAAATCAACTGAAGGACTGGATAAAATATAACCAAGGGCTGGATTGGTCTGCGGGCCGTTATTTAAAGAGGTATGCTATATATTTATTTTGACAGCCACAGGATCCCTGTAAGGGCTGATATGAAACAAAACTGAAACTAAAACCGGCGTCCGCCATTTTGTGATCTCCAGGTAGCGGCCACTAGTTGGCAACACAGACCATTAAAATGCAAGTCAGCGCTGTAATGAACAAATCAAATTTGAGTAAAGACATATTAAATAACTTATGTTTACACCAGATTTGGTACAGTTATTGGGTGGCTCCTTCTGGATGATATTCTGAAGTTTGGTTTGGTCATTTGAAGCATCTGTCGATAAGATATAGAGTTTTCATAAAACCGCGGTGTATAACAAAAATTTAAATCCATACTGCAAGCATATAAAGTCAAAACTGAAAAATGTGCTCAATAATAATTTAAGAAGACGGTCCAAAGAATCTTTTTGACCAGTTACTTGTTCCTAAGTAAAACATCTGGAGACGAGTTTGCAAAAGTAGGTTTTGCAGATTTTGGGAAATTGCGAAAAAATTTTCGGGGAGAAAATGGGCCCAGTTTTGTCAGATCTAGCTCAATTCACCAAACATGTCAGTATAAAACATTTGAATGTGTGCCTCACGGTTCACAAGTTATTAGCCAAAATGTATTGTGCTTTAATATAGCGCTTCCTAATGGTCATTTTTGGTGTATCAATAGATCGTCTGCCTACACTGCAAATTTCACTTTTGCCCATTGGATGGTTTGGGTTGCCCAACCAGTTTTAGGCTGTTTTGGGAAGAAAAGAGATTCTTGAGCAAAAACAATACTGGATGTGCTGGAACCCCTAAAAATAATAGTGATCCACATAAAGGTGCGATAGTTGTGACAATGACAAACATGGTGTGCTATCACGCAAAGTTAGGGTTCGGGATCTAATTGGAAAAAGTTTATAATTGTGGGCCATATTTGAACAAAATTTGGTAAGCGGTGTTTTGATAAGGTGGGGCCCAAACACGAAGTGCATGGATCCCTCTTGTTTTTGTATGGGTTTTTATTTGGGATGAGCTGAGTACGCAGATGAAACAACTATTCGTTACGGACAATGCACTTATTACAAGCACGAGTTACATCTGAATAAAATGCGTCAATATCCATACTGGTGTGGAAGGAAACTCCTCCTCCTTGGGTAGCTGTGTCCACATCGTTCTTTGATAGGCCAGCCACACACACACACACACCTCTGTTGTGTCTGATCGTACTCACAGGTGGGTGTGTGAGGAGCTCAGATGCATGTGGCTAAGCAGGTGAAGCAGAGTGCACAAGAGCATGTGAGAGATCATTAAAACTCCCCATTTAAAAACTGACTGATCAGCTGAGTGAGTTTATCAAAGTTATTGATCACTAACACGTGAAGCAAATAAAGTTTGAAACGTCGCCCAGATTTCATACCGCTGAAATTTACCACCAGAATGAAGCAGGTCTTAATTTTAGTGTGTGGGTTTGTTTTATGAATAGCTACTGCTACATGTAAATAAGGAAATATCATAGTAATGCCTCTTTAAGGCTAATGCTAAAATATGTCGCTAACAGGCGTTTATGAATGAGGATAGCGATGCGGTAAATCATGCGCTATTGTTTATGAATCTGGGCTATTATTAGAACAATCTCTCTCTCTCTCTCTCTCACTCTCACTCACACACACTGACACCACATAACATTGTGTTTTGTAAATGAAAGGTACCACCCCTCCAAATAAAGAAAAAAAACAAAAAAAACATTAAAGCCCTGTGATCACATGCACAAACATCACACTGTTCAGTGTTTAAATTTAATTTTAAAAAAGTAGAAAAAAATCAACAAAAATGACAGTTACGTTGAGTATGGAAACTAGTTCATGCATTTATTTTACTTCATACTTCTTAATACTGTATGTGTTGTGTTCATTGATTCAAGTTTATAAAAGTTGTTAGGATGCATCTTTTTGATAAGGTGTTGTAACTGATTTGATAAGTAGTATAGCAGAAAGTAGAGCACAGGCCTCCATGAGTTTATTTTTCTGTGAGGTGGACAGACTGATTGATAACCTCAATGTAATTGTTTCTGTAATGTGTTTGTGTGTTTGTCTCTCTCTCCATAGTGACCCCAGCCCAACCAATCAGAGGCTGTGTAGCAATGTGAACAATGATGTGTCACTTCGTCTTCACAACCTGACTGTTCTCATCAGACATATCAGGACATATTACCAGGTATACACACACACACACACACATACACAGGATACACAGAGGTCAGCAACCTGCCAGCCCTACTGGTTTGATTCTTATTTGCTTTTATGGAGCTGATTGCTGTTGTTGGTAGAAAATCACAAAATCATGCAAAATCATGCATAATTTAGTGACTGTAACTCTGAATCCAAAAATCATCTTACTGTGCATGCACGCACGTGCACACACACACACACACACACACACACACACACAGACTGCATGGGCTGTTTGCCTTAAAGAGGCATTACTGTGATATTTCCTTACTTACATGTAGCAGTAGCTATTCATAAAACAAACCCACATGCTAAAATTAAGACCTGCTTCATTCTGGTGGTAAATTTCANAGCTATTCATAAAACAAACCCACATGCTAAAATTAAGACCTGCTTCATTCTGGTGGTAAATTTCAGTGGTATGAAATCTGGGTGACGTTTCAAACTGTATTGGCGTCACATGTGTTAGTGATCAATAACTTTAATAGATAAACTCACTCAGCTGATCAATCCAGTGTTTCCCATACATAGGCAAAACTTGGGTGGCCCACAACCAGCCCAGGTTTTGCGGGATGACCCAGCCTTAAAAACAATACAACTCTGACATGCTGTCACACACTGAAACACGTCCAATACATAGGCTGTACTTGGGTGGCCCCAAGAAAGCGAAAGCGGTAAAAGTAAGAAAGCAAAACCAAATATCCAACTGTCCTGTTTCGTCTGCACATGCTGGACCGCCCTACACCGACCCCGAGGAACTTTTACAGTGTTCTGGCAAAACTGCATGTGACCCTCTTGATTTTCTCATTCCATTCACTACACACACACACACACGGGTCAAAGTCCTTGTTCAACAGATGTGGGATAAACAAAGAGACTGCAATGACCCATCTCTCCCAGAGGAAGTTCTTCAGGTGTGGGTCCAGTGGGAAGAAGAGTTACACAATCTCCCAGAGATTACCTTTCCTTATTGCTATGTCAGCCCTGCAGTGGACTGCAATCCACTATAAGAGATGTCCATATTTTCTGCGCTTCTGAGTGAGCATAGGCTTGGTGACATATTTGCGCAGCGAGGACTCTTATGGACAGATAGAAGTGGCCTTCCTGATAGGCTCCTAAATGGCAAACGTCCATGCCAAGGTTGGCGCCGTGTGCATCATTGACTGGTGCACAGCTGGCAGCTCAACGACAGCAGGAACTGGTCATTATTGATTTTGATTTGTGTAAGGCACATAAAGTGACCAGCCCCACATGGACTTACAAGACATCAAACACACTGTTTCAGTGCTGAAACAAATGAATGTTCAAGACAAAAAGTGAGAACAACCCAAATAACATCAAGAAAATTAGCCCAATACAAAAACTTTACACTTAAACAGAGAGCTTTGTCTTCTGTCCCAAGATTGACACAGAAAATCTATAACATAAAAAGCTTCCCTTCCTAAAACACAGATTTAGCCTTTGATAGTCATTCAGCCAAAAGAAATTTGCTTTGATTGAAGACATTTTATGAAAAAATCCAGTCCTTAAGTTGTCATATAATGAACAATAAAACATAAAATGAACTTTTCTATCTGTTGTAACCCTGTAACTCACAGTCTCCTCCTCTGGCGTAGCATTAAACCTGCCTGTTTCAATGCTAATGCTAAAGTACCTGAGCGTAGCTGCGCACATAAAGATCTTTGATTTTTTTGTTAAATTCTGTCTGACATATGGTTCCACGTTATTATTTTTAGAAGGCAATAACTTTTCAGTTTTGGTTTATAACAAACACCAACATATTAAAGGAAACAGGTTCAGGCTGACCTTTGACCTTTTGGCTCTGACGCTCTCTTTGACATTCTCACTAATGTTTTGTCCTGTTGCTCAGCATTCCGTGATTCCAGCATTTGACGCATGTTCCTAAATCCCTCATTGTCATGGCGACGCTGTAAGGACACATCCTCCATATAAAAATAGTTATGACTCGCTTATTTTTTGGCTGCAGGTGAGGCAGATGCAGCTTGCAGGTCGATGCATTTTCTACGTCAGTGATTCCCAAAGTGTGGGTCATGGCCCCCCTTGGCTGTGAAGGAAATGCAGGTGGGCCACGAGAGAGGGAGAGAGAAATTTGTAAAAAGAAATAAAATTATAATCTTAAAATATATCTAGAGATATATATATATTTTTTTTTTTTTATGAGAAGAATACATGAATAACTACTCAGATTTTACTATTCCTTGAATATTATTATCATTTGGACGTTAGGAAGATAATGCTGGGGCACATTGATTGCTGCTCCTCCTGCATTTATTTGTTTTTCTTGTGCAGTTTTTGCTGTATTCCAATTTGAATGGTGATTGTTTTGTGGAACTCTGAGTTCTTTGTCTTTCTTTTTCCTGCTGAGTTGTTGGCTGCACTGACTGCAGCTAGCTTGGTGATGCTGCGTTAACATCTTTTGGCTGTCGTCTGCTCCGGTGGCTTTCTGTGTGTTGCTGGGACCGTTCGGGTACCTAGATGATCTCGTTTCAGCATCTTTGAGGCTGGAGCGATGGTGATCGCATTTGGTCATCTGCTAATCGGCGGGTGTGGGTCCTCCGCCTGCCAGGGTCGGGCTCCTGCATCAGGAGATGGATCTTTTGGCTGTCCTGCTGCTCATCTCTTCCTAGACCTACACACCTTCCCACTCCCTGCAGTCGTCATCAGCTGGTTTACTCTGTTCGGGACTTGGATCTCACCACCATGAGTGTTGGGCCTTCTCTCACATTCTCTCTGCTGCCAGACTCTGGAACCCTCTCCCTCTTCACATCCGTCAGCCGAACTCTGTTGCCGATTCTGAACTACCATCAGAACACAGCTTTCTGAGCTGCTTATCCACGCTGAGTCCACCTGTGTCTGTGCTACTGTCAAGATGCTGATTTTATTGATGTTTATGTTCTTTATTAAGCGAGTTTGGGTATCTACAAAAGCGCTATGTAAATGGAATGTAGTATTATTATTATTATGTGGCTGGGAAATATGTTTCGCACATGCGCGTGGGGTGGAGGTGGGGAGGCGAACGGACAAATGTAACAATTTAGTGGTGATGAACAAACACGATAAAGGCTGACCCCTGTTCTACATTATCTGTCTTAATTAAGGTGGCATGCTGAAAACTTTAAGGCGGTGTGGCATGATGCCTCGTCAAGCGGTTCCAAAAGTTTGTTATGTTGCCACTGTTATGGGTCCCAGGAATGGGTGCCATGGTAACAGATATGTGACCTGTATTATAGCAGGTAAAACAGGAGCAAATGAGGACATGGTGCATCTCGTTTCCTTCCAGATGCTCCTGCAGAGAAGGAGGAAGCCTCGCACTTTTATCGATCCCTGCAGCAACTAGCAAAACACGAGCGTTCTGCCTCACTGCTACTTAACAGAAAACTGTATTTCTCACTCTATTTAGTGCAGTGATAATTTGTTAAATACAAACATAAATGTATATACAATCCTGAAATTATTTATATTCAACATCATACAATTTTTCACAGAAATTAAATCAGTGTGGTCACCATATCTTGGGTGTGTCACCACGAAATTTTACTTCTGCATTACATATTGATGTGGATGTTGATATTGATAGTTCTTGTTAATGAGTGCATGTGAGATGCAGGAAAGGTGAGGGGGCAGGGAGTATGTGTCTGTTTGTGAAGGACAGTTAGGTGTCTGTAAAGGAGTAAAGGCGCATTTATACTTCACGCTAACTACATGTCCGCGTGCGCTCGTGACGCGCGTCATGTGCGTTATTGTGCACATACTCACCTCCGTCATTACCCAGCACATTCAGCAGAGTCAAAATAACTCTATAAGAGTTCATCTCAATACTTTCAAAGTGTCTCATGGGGTCCACTCCCAAAAGTGTTATTTCAACACTTTTCGAAGTGTTAGCATTTTAACACTATAATGGAGTAAATATTAACTCTGTGCAGAGTTCAAATTTAACACTGCTCGNATTTTAACACTATAATGGAGTAAATATTAACTCTGTGCAGAGTTCAAATTTAACACTGCTCGACACTACCAAGTGTTAAATATTCTCAACACCAGTGTCAGGAGTTAAAACTGAACTCTTTTAAAGTGTGACATATTTTCAACACTAGTGTAAGGTGTTAAAAATTAACTCTTTTATTGTGTAATTTTTTAACTACTTAAAAGTTACCCTCTAATTAGCATATTGTGTATAAATATAGACAATACAATTTAATGTATGCTCAAAAATGACAGACCTATCCTGTTTGCTTCAATCCACATTTTTATTTNACAATTTAATGTATGCTCAAAAATGACAGACCTATCCTGTTTGCTTCAATCCACATTTTTATTTATTACAGAATACCTTAATTTAAATCTGACTATAATGCTCTCCAACACTAGTGTCTCTCCTCTTCATCATCAGCATGATGAAGAGGAGAGGAACACTTGTCACTGAACAAAGTGGAATTATTTTGCTCAGTAAGAAGCATTCCTCAGTTAAAGCTTATTAACNCTTGTCACTGAACAAAGTGGAATTATTTTGCTCAGTAAGAAGCATTCCTCAGTTAAAGCTTATTAACGCTTCAACAACAAAACAGCAATATAACAGTTAATAGTAAGCAGCATGCAGCAGGGATATCATGACAAGAACACACACTCTCTCTGATGGTGACACACCAAAAAGTAGAATGCATTCAAATGTAACTCAAACTGTTACAGCTGCAACAAATAAACTTATACAAAGCTGTAACGTTCACAAAAAGGATGATAACAGATATTTACAACAGAACTAGAACTCAGAGCATGTAACAGTGCTGCAAGGCATGCTGGAACTCAGAGCAGCTCAATCCACCGTCGCTACAGCGTGTTTATGTACTGCAGACTTTGCATGTCACCTTTAACAGCAACTTTTAACTTCTCATGTTGGGCCTTTTGGAGCTCTTGTGTGAAACACAGCCTCATTTGAACTCTGTCCAGGTGTATCACCTGCTAGCATGAGCTCTTTGATAGCATGGCTGCTATAAATANCCTGCTAGCATGAGCTCTTTGATAGCATGGCTGCTATAAATAGTGTGGGAAATTTGGATACTATCAGAAACAGTCAAATTAAAGTAAATTAACATTTAAATGTTTACTTAACAATGGATTTTGAAGTTAACCATTGTTGTTGTGACTGCATGTTATGCTCAAGCTAATGAAGCAGAAGACATGGCTATAACTTCAGTACATAAATCACACAGGCTACCACGCACATGATGACAATGTAATGTGGACATTTTTTTTTAACCTTATAAATCAAAAATGCATATAATTTATGTTTACTTATCAGCTCCACATAAGAAATGGTGGGCGTTTATTTTCCGGCTGCAAAGCGCCACCTGAGGCTGAGCAGGGGTCAGCTAACACCCTGAGAGTTGAAAGCCAGCGTCACAAACTTCCAGATCATCAAATCAACACCCCCAGTGTTGATTTGACAAAAATGGCTTCAACACCCAATTTTGACACCAACTATTTAGTTGACCGGGTGTGAAAAGAGGCAGATTAAACCAAATCCATAGTTAGATTAACTCCAGACATAGCTGGATTGACAGTCTTTTCATCAACACCAGAATTTTAACTCTGCTGAATTTGCTGTGTAACGCTGATCTGGAGGTTTAACACTCTATCCGTCAGGCGACGATGTGAGGCGCCGTGACTTGATACAGACACAATTTAGCAGTCGTGGAGGGTTAAGCTAGTAGCTACACAAGCATTTGCAGCAACAAACAAACATAAAGAGTACTTATCCAATCATCTTCATCTGGAAAATAGTTTAAATCATATCTTAGAATGAGATATTTCCTGACTAAACATTTTGCAGCGGCCAGTAAGAGCTGTTGTGATTGGTCAGTAATCAGCTGCTGAAATCATGTTTACCGGTACGAGGATTTTCAGGAAAGCACAGGAATACCATGACAATACCCAGAAAAACAGGTAATTTGTTAAACAAATAAATTGATTGAACAATATACGAGTTTCTTTAAAAATCTAAAAAAAAATCGGGGTTGGCTTATAAACACGAGATCAGCTTTTCTACGGCAGATCAGCTTCTCAAACCTTCCAGCCATTTCTGTCTGTCATCGGTTATTTGTGCACAGCTAATAATACACGTTTCGTTTATTTATTTTACAGGGAACGTCGATATTAATTAACATCACGCATAACCATGGTGTAAATGCATCGGATTTAGCCAAAAGAAGGCTAATTTTANATTAATTAACATCACGCATAACCATGGTGTAAATGCATCGGATTTAGCCAAAAGAAGGCTAATTTTATCCGCAGTCCATAAACATTATTTACTTGTTGGTCCCGCATGTGCAGCTCACGTCATGACAAATGTTCACAACACTGCCCCCTGTGGTTTCTGTAGGTACTGGAGCGTCGCGTTAATTCTGGATNAATGTTCACAACACTGCCCCCTGTGGTTTCTGTAGGTACTGGAGCGTCGCGTTAATTCTGGATGACACGCACAAACGACGCTTCAAACCAACACTAAAAACGTGTCGGCCATTTTAAGTGCATGTACGCGTTGTTTGTGTGAGCCTTAAGAAAGTATATTGTGACTGTGAAGGCTGGTTATCTTATTCAGAAAAACATAACCAGAGAGTTATCAAACTTCAGTTGTTGCAGTAATGATACACAGTAGAGCAATCAAGAGTGCTGCAGTGTGAGAATAATGCCCGTGCTTGAAGTGAAACTTTGTATTTTTAACTTAAATAGTGAAAAATAGTGTGCTCAAATATGAGTGCGTATCCTATTATTCTGTTTTTTGATGTTGTTTGTTTAGTAAGTAAAGTGAGAAGTTAAATACCAGGTTTGCCACTGTTATGCTAATGCTAGCGCTACTGCACTAATTGCTAGCATGCTAACATTTATGCAAACCTGTATATTAGAACCTTAACTGTATGTTGGGTTCATGATAACATTGTATAATGTTATTTGTTCCTGGTTGGTAGTAGTTTCCCAAGTTGGAAATTTATGCAGCACAGAAACTGTATAGCAGTTGTAGTGTTGCAGATTTAGCCGTTGACTGCCTGTAATAGCTTAATCTTCTTCTTCTTCTTTTCCTTTCAGCTTTCCCTTCAGGGGTCACCACAGCGAATCATCTGCCT